>CAJNJA010009519.1:214-14750 GCA_905231915.1 Symbiodinium necroappetens | reverse complement strand
ACAACAGTTGCTTGACCACACGCGGCAAGAAGTAGTAGTAGCAGTAGTCCCTGCCAAACGTAGCGTAATCAAACGGGGATTTCCGCCACTGGCAACTGTGATCTAGGCCATGTGCCAAAGCCGTTGATTTAGTCTTTCGATGAATGTTGCATCTAAGTAGGTTCTTTTGTTTGGCTATCTATGTATGTAAGATCTGGTCTGCAACAACCCAGAGGCCCTGAATTGGAATCCCAAACCCTGAAGTACTGAATCTCTAGGCCCTCCGAGCAAAGACCACCCGTTTCCAAAAGACGCATGTATGTCGGTCCGGCTGTCTGGCTGTCTGTCTGTCTGTCTGTCTGCATCTATGTATGTATGGATGGATGTACGAACAAATCAACAAATATGCATGTGTGTATATATATATATGTAAATAGTAGCTGGCGTGCAACCGACATTGCACCATGTTGGGGCACATACAACAAGAGATGTCATGTTGATGCCTTACTCTGTCGGTTGTATTGCATGTTCATACCCAAAATATTACATACACTGTCTCTCTCTCTCTCTCTGTCTTTGTATTCCCTAGGCCTAAACTCTACACCCTAATAAACCAGAAAAAACTAAACCCTAAACCCTACCAAGCCCCAAACCCTTCTAAACCCTAAAGCCTCCTAAGCCCTCTACCTTGCTTGGAGAGAAGTCCCCGAATATAGGTTATAACTGTGGTTACCCTACTTATAACCCTACTTACAACTAGCCATGAACCTCCAAGTATGACCCCTTATACCTCCTTACAGAACCCCTTATAGATCCCTTATGGATCCCTGAAAGGAGCCCTATAAACTACCCATGAACCTCCAAGTAGGACCCGTTACAGGACTCCTTATGGAGCTCCTTGTAGAGCCCTTATAGATCCCGTATGGATCCCTTAAAGGAGCCCTATAAACTACCCATGAACCTCCAAGTAGGACCCGTTATAGGACTCCTTATGGAGCTCCTTGTAGAGCCCTTATAGATCCCTTAAGGATCCCTTAAAGGAGCCCTATAAACTACCCATGAACCTCCAAGTAGGACCCGTTGTAGGACTCCTTATGGAGCTCCTTGTAGAGCCCTTATAGATCCCTTATGGATCCCTTAAAGGAGCCCTATAAACTACCCATGAACCTCCAAGTAGGACCCGTTGTAGGACTCCTTATGGAGCTCCTTGTAGAGCCCTTATAGATCCCTTATGGATCCCTTAAAGTAGCCCTATAAACTACCTATGAACCTCCAAGTAGCGTCCTGAGGTTAGCTGTCGAAGCCGCGCTTCCTGCGGTCGGCCCTGCCGTCTCTGAAAGGCTCCCCGCGGTTTAGGGTTTAGGAGTTCAGGGGTTTAGGGTTTAGGGTTTAGGTTGCTGGGCTCTTGCTAAGAACGCCTACTGAACTTAGTTGTGCTTAGGATCTAGACTTTAAGGCTTAGGCCTTAGCTTACTTACTTGCGTTTAGGATCCAGAGTTTAAGGCTTAGGGTTCAGGAGTTGAGTTTCAGTTACCGGAATAAGACCGGCCATACTGTTTAGGGGTTAAAACTGCCAGAAGCAGGAGCCTGTTTTATATTTAGGACTTCGAGTTTAAGCTACCAGACTAGGTTTCCCAGTAGGACCCTTTTGCCCTTTTTTCTTTTTGGGTTCCCTTAATAAAACCAAATAGTAGGCAAAAGGGCACCCTTATTGTTAAGGCGCTACTAGGAAACCAACCAGAAGAGGAAAGCATGTTATTTACCACTGGTCCCTGCTCTGGTAAACTAGATTAGTTCCTGAACTAGAGAGCAGCTTTTGTCAGAAGTATATGGGCTTGAAAACGGCTTGTACGGCTAATATACCGTTTCCTGGTGGGGGCATGCATAGGGTTATGGAGTGTTTTAGTTCGGTGCTTCTTATGTGTAGAACCCTAAACCCCTAAACCCTAAACTCTAAACCCATAAGATGTTCGAAGGTGCTTTTGGTGAGTTTTCACAGTCGGGTTTGGAGCGGTATCGGGGTCGAAGGTTGGCAACTTTGGCTTTGTTTAGGGTTTAGGGTTTTAGGGTGTTTTAAGGATTTAGCGTTTAGGGGTTTAGGGTTTAGGGCTTTGGGGGTTTAGGGGTTGAGGGGTTTAGGGGTTTTAGGGGTTTAGGGTCTAAGGCGAAGGTTCAGCCAAAGCCAGGAAGCCCGACACCCAGACACTCCGGGCCGAAGTTTCTCTGATGCTGTTGATGATATACATCCTGCATTCCCGTAAGGACCCTCTACTATGGGAATGATGGTCTCTTCCTTATCATGGGTATTGCAGGATTTCTGTCATCACCCTAAACCCTAAGCCCAGAAACCCCCTAAACCCCTAAACCCCTGCTTAGATCCTTTAATGGAACCCTAAACCCAGGGTTTTGGGCAACGCAGGGTTTATATCATTAACCGTATTTCGGGGTCAAGCCTTGACATCTCTGCTTTGCTCTCCGGCCTTCGGGTTTAGGATGAAGCGTTCAAAGTTTAGGGGTTTAAGGGTTTAGGGTTTAAGGGGTTTAAGGGTTTAGGGTTTAAGGGTTTAGGGGTTAGGGTTTAGGGGGTTAGGGGTTTACGGTTTAGGGTTTCGGGTGGTTTTGCATGTGCTTGCAGAACTACAAGGCTCCAGCCGGCTGCGACTTTCACATGTCGGCGTTGCAGTGGCGAACCATGACGAGACACGAACCATCTAGGTTTAGGGTATATGTACGTAGCGGGAAAAACGGGGCTGATTAAGTAAGGTTGTGAATACCTCAGTCGGGATAAACACTTCTGCCTATAGCTATCTCATAGCTCACCCTACTTCCCTAAGTAAGGTATGGTTAGCGATTTGACATTCTGCACGCGGTCAGCTCCTTGCAGTACTTGGGCCGGACCGTATCTTTACTGCAAACGCAAAGAGACGGACGTGGGCCTAATAACATTCGAGGTTTACTCTGCGCTTCACTTCCGAGTATCCTCACTTTCCTTGGAACTTTGCTGCTGGTGTCTCACCTTCACTTGGGGTGAGAGGTATATATGCAAACCATTTCCTTTCATAGAACCCTACTCCCAGAGAACCCAATACCCCTTAATTTAAGGAGTATACCTTAAATTATAGGGAGCTTAATATTATGATTTAAGGTATCTTCCTTAATTAAGGTGTATTGGGTTCTCTCCCAGCCTGCCTAATGACTGACCTGGCAGTCTCGGCAAGTGGACGGCATGGAAACCCGTGGTCCTTGTCTGCCCGCTACATGCGATGCACAAGAGCACTTGTGCTGCAAGAATAACTCTTCGAACTTGACTTTGTGACAAGAGTTCGTGGGTCCTAGCAAGCTGTCCCCATGTGAGCCTCCAAACGAAAGGCTTAGCTTAAACAAGAAACGAGAAATTTGGCGCAAAGCTGAACATGGGCACAAACACTCCTTCCAACATCATTTCTGTAACATGGGAATTATGTCTATTATTTATTATGGGTAGTGCAAGATTTCTATCATCAACCGTATGGATAGTGATGGGACTACGATATTCCAGTTTCGAGTGACACTGCTGACGCTTCATCCCTAAATCTCACATCCTAAACTCCAAATCCTAACCCCTAAACCCTCAACCCTAAGCCCCAATCCTAAACCCTACAAAACCCCCAATCCTACACCCAAAAACCCACAACCCTATACCCAAAAACCCAAAACCCCCCAAAAACCCAAAACCCTAAAAGCCCCAATCCCTTAAGTCCAACTCGCCACAGGCCTGGTACCAGATCCATCCGGCGCAGAGCCAACTTTCTGTGAGGCGTCCGTTCCTGTGTTGAGGATGCTTCTTATAAGTAGGGTTATAAGTAGGGTACCCCATGATTCTCCAAGTAAACGCCCCTTAGCCACAAGCTCTTAAACCCGTAAGCTCAGGACTTCTTCCCCTCAAAACCTCAAACTCCAAACTGCGAAACCCATGTATTGTCTCGGACGGTTAGGGTTTAGGGCTTAGGGTTCTCAAACTTGAAGATTCGTAGATAAATCTGAGGTCTCAGCATTTCTTGCGTGCCGCCTATGCCGGAAACAATTGCTGGCTGAGGGCTGATCCTTAAGGTGCAGGGTGTAGGGCTTTAGCGGTTTAGGGGTTTAGGGATATAGGGGTTTGGGGCTTTAGGGGTTCAGGGTTTAGGGTTTAGAGTGCAAGCTTTTCGCGCAGCTCCACACGCCAAGCTCCCTACCCTCTAAAGCCCTCCACGCTGAGACCCTAAACCCTCAAACCTCCGCACCCAGTGTTATGTTGAGTAATTTCAGTACTACTCAAAACAGAAGCGCGCTCTTGCTACCCATCTTACTGAGTCTAGCTGTCGATTTATCTACATACCTGTTTATCTAACTACCTGTCTAATTTCGTATCTTCTATCTAGCTATCCGCCTATCTATCGGTTTATGCACACGTTTGTCAATCTATCCGTCCGTCTTTCTATCTATCTGCATGTCTATCTGTCTTATCTATGTGCCTATCTATATCTATATCTATAGCTATATCTATATCTCTATGTGTGTGTGTATATATATATATATGCATATGTCGCTACCCCTAAACTATTGATACTTTTGCTCTCTGTCGTTTTATCTTCTGCCTATCTACCTAAGGACTTTTGCACGTGGACACTTGCATGAAAGGAGATTTTGGAACCCAAAACCCGAACCCTGATGGTAGAAACCCTAAACCCCTACAACCCTAAGCCCCTAAAATCCCTTAGCCCTAAAATCCCTAAAAACCCTACACCACTAAAGCCCTAAACGCCCAAAACCCTAAAATCCTACACCCTAAGCTCTAAAGTCCCTAAAACCCTAAACCCCTAAAAAGCTTAAACCTCAAAAAGCCCGGGTGTCGAGCTCAAAGTTTCGGGTCTTCACGTCAGGACGCCTGCAGACGACATCCAAAGTGATGTCCCCAGGGAGCCTACTGTAGAAGCCTAAATAATTTCCCATACGTTTGATGATATAAATCCTGCATTACCCATCTTAAGGAATATGCCATAATTCCCATAGTTTACGGCCCTTAAGGTAATGCAGATTTATATCATCAACAGTAGCATTCCTTAGGTTCCTTTATTATAATTACACTATAAAAGACCCCCAAACCTTATTCTAAGTATTAAGGCCCCTACATTAGTAGCTTGTGATCAAGGAGCACACCTCTGACTGTTATAACAAGGGCAAAGCAGGTTTCATCTCGACTATCATGACCATCACCGTGATCATTCTAGCCATCGTCATCATCATCGGTGTTGCTACAGTTGTGCTTCATAGGATGCTACTTACTATTATTACTGCGGTTCGAATATTCCTTCCTCAGTCATGTTTACTTTGAGTGTTAGTCTGGGTCATGCGTGATCTGGATACTTGTCCTGGGCCCTAGACCATGAGCTCACCACTGTAATCATTCAAGGAGTCTTGTCTTGTCTGCGGACCGTAGAGCCCTCGTTAGGGCGCGTCCCAAAACTGTAAATTCTGCATGCATTGCTTGCGCCACCTGACTGGGGCGGTGGCCCCCCAAAGAACAGGAGTGCTGATGCAAGAAAAACTCAGGCTGTTCAGCGTTGCACCTAGAGCCAACTCCATGTCCAACCTCAAATCCCCAGAGCAGTGCTTTACAAGCGCTTTCAGGGAAACAACACTATTTACATGACCATGAGATGCATCGAACGGAAAAGCAATTCCTGCGAAGCGGGTCTCCGTGGGACCCTCACACTAGGCCGCCTGGAAAGTGCAGTGACAGCGTGTGCACAGACAGGGCCTAGCGCAAACGAAAACGCTGTCCAAATCATTGACACTATACAAGAATGGACTTCAGAACCATGTACACACACCGGCGATCCTGTTCAGGTATTCCGGAGTTGATATCGATAGTGCTGCAGCAATTCGCACTTGACAGCGCTGCATACATTACGGTAAAATGCAGTGAGGTGTCTACACAGTCCCGCTCACCAAAGAGCACCCGCTGCAACCAGCTGCATTTGAGCGCTGACGCTAGCGTGAGCAATCACGACATGAAATGGGAAAGCTGCGTTCCGCAGCATGCCCGGCATTATGCACACAGCCCCCAACCCTATAGGAAATAAACAACAGACAAGAGATAGAACCGGCGCCCAAAGGCAAAAACCGTCTCTTGCCGCCGCAGCAGTACAACTTCTCAGGGGGCAATCTTTGTTCCACTCGGCGAAGGCTTTCTCGGCCTCCTTTACGGTCTCGTAGACACAAGCGAGGTGCTCGTTGTCGAGGGAGTCGATGGCCTCGAACTTGTAGAGCCTCTCTGTGGTACCAACAGCGCTTAAACTTACCATCGGTCTAGGCGGGGATCTTGGCCATGTCGGCCGGCATCTCCCTGCCCAAAGGCGGCACTGGGGTGTCCTAGTAGTCTTTACGAGCTCCTCCAGCGCTGTTCGGGTCTTGGACTCCTTGGACTCAGCATCGAAGTCGATCGCAACGGCGTCCTCGATACTGGCCTCGATCACCCGTTGCAAAAAGCTGAAATAGCTGTTGGCCTCGGCGAGGAACTTGTGGATCGTGTCCGTAGTGTCCTTGCCCTCGGCCTCTTCCACGCGAGCCCTTGTGGACATCCTGCTGCGGTCGGTGTCGCTGCCCATCTCCACGTCACGTCGCTTCATGATGTCGTAAGAGACCACAGCCGCTTTGTTCTTCAGCGCGTCGTAGTCGGAAGTCCTCTGGTCGGCATCCTTTTTGTAGCCATCCTTAGCGTTGTCGAAGAACTTCTGGAGGATCTTGCCAATGACTGGATCTTCTCCTCTGCAAGGTCCTGGCTGAACTCGTCGCTCTCGCGGAACTTCCTGTCGACATGGCGTGCCCGCACTTCCCATCTGGGCCATGGCATTGGGTACTGGGGCCTCGAGATTCCTGACTACTGGCGACTCGGGCCCTCATTCAAGGAGTACTCTCTATTCTTACATCCTATACTCGACACCATTACTGTTAAGATTCACGCAATACTCCTTGTTCTGTAATCCTAAACTCGACAACCGTTACTGCCACTATCCAAAGAACACTCTTCATTCCTGAATCCGAAACTCGAGACCATTACTCTTACTACCGTTGATGATATAAATCCTGCATTACCTTAATCTCAAGGACCCTAAACTATAGAATTATGGTCTATTCCTTACTATGGGTGATGCAAAAGTTATATATCATAACCCTAAACCCTAAATAGATCCTTTCAAGGAACCCTAAACCCCTAAACCCCTAGGCTTTTTTCATCAATCGTATGAGAGCCGCTCTTCGGCTCCCTGGGTGCGATAATGCGCCCGCGCACGCGATGCGACAAGCGTTGGGGGGGTCTGGGCCCGGTCCAGTGGTCACTGAAGAGGTGACGGGTCCGAAGACCTAAAATAAGGATTGACGGGTTTAGGATTTTGGTGGTTTTAGGGTTTTAGGGCTTGGGATTGGGGGTTTTAGGGTAAGCTTCTGGCCCCACAGATAGGACTTTCAACACATGGTTTGCGTCAGTGGCCCGCACTATATATTGAAGTAGCATGTACCCATAAGGCTACAACTCAAAAGAAGAGCATTGAAGAAAATTCAAAGACACTCTGAGCACTTTCTGGATATCTTCCAGTGGTTTCTTCGCTTGTCTCGTCAACTGGCCTCTACAAGCCTTAATCCCTTGATTTACAAAGTCAGGCACCCTCCCTTGAGTGAGTCCGTAGTAGAGGCCCTATTCAAAGGTTTGTGGTAGATAGAACATAGGGCTTACTTCCACGCCCAATTCATGAAGGCGCTCAAAACCGTTCTTACTAAGTCCGCTGGTTCTCCAAGTCATTTTGCACCCTAAGTGGCAACCAGCCATATGGGACTTTCCGAAAATTAGGTACCTGATTTTGGGGTCCTTATAATAAGGATTCTACTATCTAGGGTGCTATATTTGGGTCCCTATTTTCGGAAACCCCCATATCAGGATTCTCTCAACTCTCACTGTTCGAAGCCCTCCACCGCAAGCCGGGGGCTGCATCTCACAGCACAGGCACAGACCTCCCCGAAGCCCGATAATGCCGGCTGGGCCGACATGCCGTGCCAGCGCTGACATGGTTTGCCCGAGCCAGTAGCACAAGGGCCTGAAAAAATCGGCAATGTAAGGCCTATTCAGAGTAAAACGACTCAAAGACCCGAGTCCAATTATTCAGGCCCCTGTGCTGCGCCGCCTCGAAAAAACTGCAGCCGGTTCTGTAAGATTGTGGTGCTGTTGTCAACAACTCCCATACCTCTGAACCCTAAGCAGCAATATTTGGATAAAGGACCCCGCCCGCAGGGATTCTAACAAATCCTTCCCGTAGTGCAAGCCACCATGATCTGGAGCCAGAGCGCTAGGAAGCTGACCTCCATATACACACTGCAAGCAGGCGGGTACCTGCGCATGCGACCCCAAAACCCCATTCTAAGTTTCACGGCCCCTCTACTAAATCCTGATTAATGGGAACTGTCATAGTAACCCGTATGGACCCGTTCAAGCAGGAGCCAGGAGCCAAAGTTTACTTACTAAGGCCCCTAACCCGAAACCCTAAACACTAAACCCTAAACCCTTAAACCCCTAAACCCCTAAACCCTAAACCTAAACCCCTAAATTCCTAAACCCCTGAAACCCCCAAACCCTAAAATCCTTATAGGGACGGTAATCCCTAAAGACCCCCTAGAGGATACCAAAACCCTCTTTGCTCCTCGGGCTCTCAGCCCATCATTCAGGAACTACACTAACCTTATAGCCATATATATACATATACATGTGTATGCGTAAACATATATATATATACACATATATATATAATATGTATGCATGTAAAAATCTAGAACCATCTAGTATACAACGACATATGTATATATACATATATATATACATATATATATATATATACATACATCTCCTCACCCTGAAAAAAACCCCGCTGTAAGCGGGAGCGGGTTCCGGGCTTAGATGGTAGAGTCCTGGATTCAGGGATGTTGGGCTCTCTGGGTTTAGGATACCGACCATGGTGGGAATGCATACTTGGAGGTTCATGGGTAGTTATAAGGCTCCTTTAAGGGCTCTATAAGAGGCTCCATAAGGAGTCCTATAAGGGGTCATACTTGGAGGTTCATGGGTAGTTATAAGTAGGGTTATAAGTAGGGTAACTATAGTTATAACCTATATTAGGGAACTTATAACACCACTTATAACAACCCATGAACCTCTAAGTAAGCTTGATTCGAAACGGATCACCCCCCTGCTGCTCTACCCAGTTGCCCAAAGCTCTCCACATTTTGCCGTCCGAGCCCCGAACAACGACTGCCAGAAACCTCTTCGGTCAAGAGAGGTTTACATGGCGAGTGTGTACTTGTGTGTGTGTCAACTGCAGATATGCACACATAAACACAGGTACATCGCTATACTATCTGTATTTAAGATCCCCCGGGATCAACCCGCAGCCCCAAACTCTGAACGCCTCCCTACACCTCAGGTCGTAAATTCCGAAGCCGTAAACTCCAAAAAGTCCGCTTTCCTAAGGACACAGAACCCCTACACCTAAGGTCTTAAATTCCGACACCACAAACTCCAAAAAGTCCGCTTTCCTAAGGACACAGACTGCTTCGAAACCATAAATCATAAACTCCAAAAAGTCCACTTTCCTAAGGACACAGACCGTCTTTTCCATCATTGTCACCTGGCTGCTCGTCGGGGCAGCCATGCAGGCAGGACGCTGTCGGTTCCTTCAAGGGCTCTGGGTTTAGGGCTTAGGGTTTTGGTTTAGGGTTAGGGTTTAGGGCGCTTGGGGTTTAGGGTTTAGGTTTAGGGTTAGGGTTTAGGGTGCTTGGGGTTTAGGGTTTAGGTTTAGGGTTTAGGGTGTAGGGGGCTCCCTTGCAGGATCCCAGAGACCCCAATATCCCTTAATTAAGGAATATGCTTAAATTTTTGCAGGATCCCTAATACGATTGGGGTGTGGGGTGTAGGGTTGAAGGTTTGTGTTTTGGACCTTAAATTAAGGAATGATTTAAGGTATATTCCTGAATTAAGGGATATAGGCGTCTCTGGGATCTTTGTGGCATCGATAAGCGTACTGCAGGGCTTTGAGGTTTCGTTCCAGGGTTCGAGGGTTCGGGGCTTTGATGGTGGGTTTGAAGGCTGGAAGGGTTTTGCAGGTTCAGTTTAGGATTTGTAGGCTCTGCTTGCCACTAAACTCAAGCTATAATGGACTAAACCCTTAAGCCCGGCACTCCAAATCTTGAAATGCTGCTAAGCACCCAAACCCTCCATCCAGCAAGTTTGAAAAGATTACTGCCCAGATTGCAACCCGACAAAAACTCATAAATCCCTTCCCCGGACCCCAGGAAAGGCCTTACAGAAACCTTCAACAGGTCAGAACACGCTGAGGCGCCATGTAAAACCCCCAATCAACAACAATAGGCACTCTAACCCCTAAACCCCCTAAACCCCTAGACCCCCGGTTTGAAAGGCCTGAACCCAAAGCTTCTTTGAAGGTTGCCCTGGTCATGGCCATGGGACCGAGCAGCAGCAAGAAAGAGCAGTGAAGTGCGCTCCGACGTAGGCCCAGGAGCCACGGTTTAGGGTTTAGGGTTTAGGGTGATAGGGTTACCTCGTCGTTGAAGCTAGGTGATAGTGATGGTCGCAGCAACAACAGTGCACAGGGTCTGAAGAAGCAGCGCATTCGCGTGTACACCCTCGTGTCTGTACATGTGTACATCTATGTATTTACGTGTCTGTTTGCTTGTTTGTGAGTACGTATGTATACACGCATGGAGAAGGAGTATTTGTCCGTCTTTCTGGGTGTCCGTCTGCCTGTCTGTCTTCATGTATACTGTATGCACAGCCATGGTTCGAATGTGCTGATTTCTATGTGTATATTATGTCGATTGTCCTTATCCTCTGTCCTTATGTCAGTGTGCGATATACACTACATAGCTGGGGAGGTCGGGATACCCTGTAACATGTTTGTTTAAACACGCCTACTATATGCTGTGGACATGTACTTGAGGTTCGTGGGTAGTTATAAGTAGGGTAGCTATAGTTATAAACTATATTAGGGGACTTTTAACTCCACTTACAACTACCCATGAACCTCCAAGTAGGCTCCTCGTGGGATAGGGTAACTACCCATGAACCTCCA
The DNA here is from genome assembly GCA_905231915.1 of Symbiodinium necroappetens. Taxonomy (NCBI): domain Eukaryota; class Dinophyceae; order Suessiales; family Symbiodiniaceae; genus Symbiodinium; species Symbiodinium necroappetens. The sequence continues at coordinate 3,618 of CAJNJA010009519.1, read as the reverse complement.
AGTAGGCTCTTTGTGGGATAGGGTTTAGGATTTAGGGTGGATATGTACTCAACCCTAAACCCCTAAACCCCAAACCCTAAACTGCCCTAAACCGTAAACCCTCAAGGGAAACACTTGGGCGTCCTGAAAATTGTCTCCAGCTCCGGCTCTGGGCTAGCGCAGGTAGAGAGGGCTCACAAAGCTCCCGCAACACCCAGAAGAGCCTGAGAAGGATCCGTAAAAAAAGCCTAAGTACCCATGCTATTGTGGGGGTTCCTTGTTATAGTTATGGTAGAATGGGCCCCCCAAAACCCTGTTCTGAATAATTAAGGCCCCTGCATGATGGCCGTAGTTTACTACGCCACAGTACTCCCTCCAATCCTGCCAGGCCCCTTAAAATCGGCCAGATTTTTTTTTCCACGTCCTGGACAAACTTCTCAGACGATCGTTTGTACATGTGCGTACAATGTGTGTGTGTGTAGACATGTAATACATACGTATGTAAGTATATTAGTGCATGTATCTATCCATCTATCTCTCTATCTATCTGTCTACTGATCTTTCTATGTTTGCATGCCTGCGTGACGTATACATGTAGGTGAAAAGGTAAGCTATAATTCGTGCTGACGTCCCCCCTAAACCCTAAACCTTAAAATTCTCACAACGGCAGAAGCCTCGCCCGAAGCTCCTGTGTGCTCCTCAGCGCCGCCCTCCACGGCAACCACGGCTCAGCCGCTTGCCGATACGGTGTGCTCCGCTTCCCCGGAAAGACAGTCAAAAGTAGCACTGGCAATTGTAAGAGCTAATAGTGATAGTAAAAGTTTTAGGTATAGCACTAGCTATAGTAATATTAATGGTATGAGTACTAGGAATACTGATAGCAATAGTAATAGTAGTAGTGTTACTGAATAATTGTATCAGTGATAGTAATAGTAATAGTATCAGTCATAGTCATAGCCATAGTATTAGCAGTAGTTCTGCCATCGCAATAGTTTTCATAGGAAGCATAATGCTACTAGTATATGAATCGCTTTCCGAAGTGAGAACCTGCAGGTTCTTCACATCGGGGGGGTGCCTTTATGGAAGAGTTCTATCTAAGGGTCCCTTATCCTAGGTAGTATGAGGGAGACCCCTCAAAGGGGACCCTTCTTAACCCTACGTTTGGCTCTTTTACAAGAGAACTTGTAGCCTTATTGAGTGGGTCTATATCCTCAAGGGTCCCCCTAAACTTAACTCCTACTTGATTGAGATCCTGGTGAGATTCAGAGTCCGTATATACAGACTTCCAAACTGATGAGAGTCCCCTATACAGTGATCGGGATCCTGTTGTATATTATTCCTACAACATAAGGGTCCCTTCATGGAGGTCCTGATAATGAGGATCCTATCGGAAAGAGATCTACATAGGGGTCCCCTGACTCCCCAAAGCGTACTTAGAGGCTCATGGGTAGTTATAAGTGGAGTTATAAGTCCCCTAATATAGGTTATAACTATAGTTACCCTACTTATATAACCCTACTTATAACTACCAATGAACCTCCAAGTATGACCCCTTATAGGACTCCTTATGGAGCCTCTTATAGAGTCCTTAAAGGAGCCTTATAACTACTCATGAACCTCGGAGTATGATCTGAAAGTCACTTGTTTGGGGGCTTTCCAGGGCTGCGTCTCGAGCCACTCCTCTCCGGCAGAGAGCACCGGGCCATGCGTGCCAGAGAAAAGGAGATACTATTGATGATAGAAATCCTGCATTACCCATGAAAAGAGGTATCCCATTCACATAGTTCAAGGCCCGAAGTTTCGATGATGGGCTTAGGGGTTAGGGGTTTCGGGTTTAGGGGTTAGGGGTTTAGGGATTTAGGGGTTTAGGGGCTTAGGGTTTTAGGGTTATAGTACGGTTGATGATATAAATCCTTAGCAAGGACCCTAAACTATGGGAATTATAGTTACTTCTCTTACTATGGGTAGTGCAGGATTCAGATCATCAACCGTAGGGCTTACCTGCAGATCCGAAACCCAGTTTTGAGGGGTCAGGCCCTGTAATTAAGTTGCCATAGCCTACGATGTTGTAGGGTTTGGCGCTCCCTGGTAGAGTTTTGGGGCTTAGGGTCTTGTATCGGGGTTACTTACCACTTTCTTTGAAGGCTTCTACAAGGGTTCTGCGGTCGGGGCTGGGTTCTTCCCCTGGTTTCGGGCTCCTTATCATGCTTTCCCTACTGTTGTCCATGCCAATGCCGGTTAATTCGGCTACAGTTGGGTGTTCAGAGACTTAGTTCAGCAAAGCTAGAGTGCTGAGAAGCAGTAGTACAAAGAAACAGGGTTCAAAGATGAATTGAGGTTAGGGTTTAGGGTCACCATTATTCTAGGACATTTTCAGGTGGGTAGTTAGCGTTATAGGAGCCTTATGGAAGGTCTATATACCCTATAGAAGCCTTATAGAAGCCCTATATACCCTAAACTCCCCACCTGTAGTTTCCTTGAAAATTATCGGGAGGTTAGGGTTCCTGGTTTGGTGCATTGAGTCTTGCACGAGTTCCGGCTTGGGCTTTAATGCTCAGGTGGACAGCACCCCAAACTTCGAGCCCAAACTCTAAGCCCTGGGTGGAGGGTTTGGGGGAACATCAGGGAACATCAGAACTTTCGGTGCTGTTTTGGTGGTTGGGGTTCAGTGACATGATTTAACCCTAAACTCAACTCCAAAACCCCTCCTTAGAGGACCCCTGCCGAATTCGGATAGCAGTACCCTTATAGAGCCACTATCGAACCTAAACCCCTCGTTAGACCTCGTGAGTGTCAAGTTTCTGCAATCTTACCCGCAAGGTCTGTCAAGGGCTTGGGACGAAACTTTGAGTCGAAGGGAAAACAGGAGGTTTCGGGAACAGGGCCTGAAGGGCTAGGGTTCTCGTAAAGCTTAGGGATAGGCGTTGTGGCTGTTGGGTTTAGGGCTTGGGGCTCGGGATTAGGGTTGAGGGTTAAGGATTAAGGATTAGGGCTTTGGAATTTTGGGATGTTGGGATGAGGGTTTGGGGTCCAGGGTTTAGGGTTTTGAGGCTTAAGGTTGAGGGTTTAAGGTTTCGGGATTCAGCGGAGTAGGCTTTCAAGGGTTAAGCCGTAGGGTGACTCAGAACGACGGCAAAGCGTGCCTTTTTTGCGTCCGTTTCTAAGGGTGCCGTACCATTTTGGGGACCAAAAAGGGACCTTACTCTACGGAACTACCCATATGGCCACCCCAGCCTAGACCCAAAGCCCCTCGACCCTCAAGCCTGATCCCAAAACTCCAAAACCCTATGTGTGTGAAGCCTTGAATCTGCGTAAGATTTGGCTTCATCCTGCATACTTCCGCCCAGACCCCCGGGAGGATCTAGAAGTAGATCCCCTAATTTGGGACCCTGAGGGTAGTTTATAGGAACCCCCTTAAGGGATCT
>CAJNJA010009516.1:0-14751 GCA_905231915.1 Symbiodinium necroappetens | reverse complement strand
ACGACTACGACGACGACTGCTGCTCCTGCTGCTACTGCTGCTACTGCTTCTACTGCTACCACTACTACGACTACGACTACCACTACGACTACGGCGACGACGACGACTACTACCACTACTTTCATTACTTTTTCCATAACATTTACTGGTTTACTATTAATGTTATCACTTTTATCAACTTTTTCCACTCCTACTCCGACTCCCACTCCTATTCCTGCTCCTGCTCCTACTCCTGCTCCTTCTCCTACTCCTACTCCTGCTCCTACTCCTACTAGTCCTCCTCCTCTTCCTACTCCTACTCCTCCTCTTGCTCCTCCTCCTGCTCCTCCTACTCATACTCCAACTCGTACTGCTGCTGCTGGTACTGGTACTTGCTGGTACTGGTACTGCCGGCCACTGCCACTGCCACTGCTGCTACGACGATGACGACGACTACCCTACTAGCACTACCGACGCCGACGACTCCCACCGCCACACCCAGCACCACTGCCCCACCACCACCAGTACGACCACCACGACGACAACGACGGTGGCGACGATGAAGAGGACGACCACAACGACATATGCTAGTGCTTCGACCACTGCTGTGGCAACCTGACATCGTGACAATCCGGGCAACTTAGCACTTGAATTGACTGACCTCTTACAAGGTATTCTCAACCTGATGAGAAGTGGCACGGAGCAATTTGGTGACGTGGCGCCTACTCTTGTCGCAACTTGGCTGCCCGTGTTCAGGCGAAGGGGGACTTGGGAGTTTGCTACCCACAATCTTAAGCCTTGAATCCAAATCCCGAAAACCACAAACTCTCGGTGGGGAGTTTCAGCTACGCAGTGCAATTGGAAAAGGGCCCTCAAATGAGCAATCATACACCTTATGTTGCACCCTTAATCCTAACCTTTAACCCTAGTCCTCAGCTAAGACCCTAAACCCAAACCCTCCGCAGTGGACAGAGGCCAGGGCCAAGCAGAGTGCCGGCAGCCTCCTGGACGGCTTGGACACAGCTACCTCGGAGGTTCGGGGTCTCTCGGCGGCGCTTGTGGAACCCTAAGCCCTGGCTTACCAAATAGTTTCCGAGGGTCTTCGTCTACCGTAGCTTTTTGCTAAAGTGGACACAAAGCTGCATCGTTGGCTCAGAACTCCTCAACGGTGTCTTCGGCAGCTTTCAGAAGCATGACCTCGGGAAGGTCTGTACACCAACAGGCGCCTCCGAGTACAGACCGTACGAGCGGGATCCTTACATAAGACCCTATATGCAGTTCAAAGAGCATTTCCAGCATTTCCTTAGTGGTTTTTTGTCAAAGCAATCCCGAAACCCTAAACCCTAAGCCCGTAAACCCCTACAGACCCTAAACCCCTAAACCCTAAACCCCGAAGCCCTAAACCCTTAGAATCCCGAAAAGCTTGTGCCTCCCTCAGATGTGGGGTTTTGGTATTATGTTCCCACGGACTGTGGCTTCTTCGACAAGTTCGGGAACATCTTCTCAAGCCCCTCTGCTGCAGACTCCAACTGGGGTGGTGCTGTGGACCGGCTCCGTGAGTGCACGATGAAGACTCATGGTCCCGCAATACGCGTGTGAGAAGCGCCTTATAGGAGTTGTATGGGTTTTCTCCTAGGGGTCTAAGGCTGAGTTTCAGAAATGGAGCCTTTTGAACTCTTTGGACACTTCGAGGTCATAAGTTAGTAAAATTCTGAGAAGTGAAACTTTTGCTTCCGTGGCTATATTGGGAGTACCCAGGACTGGCACCTTCAACTTTCCGACTCCCTTTCTCGATTTCCGCGTTCAGGAGTTCTGCCTTCCCACGGAGGTGCAGACCCCCGTCGAGTACATCCTCGGCATCTTCAAGTTTGGTGCCAACGGCGCGACCAGTCTCGTCAGCCACTTCGAAACCATCGCCGCGAAGGCTCGTTCTTGTTAAGGAACTGCTTTCAGGATACCATACTATGACCCCGTATAAACCCCTTGTAGGACTTTCTAAAGCCGATAAAGCCTTCAGCCTTCATAACGCTTTGTGACTCTAGCCCCACGCTTTGTGACTCTAGCCCTAACGACCCTCTTCTAAGAACTGCATACTCGTTCAGCAAGCCCTGCAGAATCCCCCGAAACCCGAAAAAAACAACCGAAAAAGCCTTGATAACAGAGCCCTAAACCCCAAAATGCCCCAAACCCTAAACCCTACAGAACCCCGCAGGTGCAAGGCTTGGTGAGCTCTTCGGGGTTGGACCTGATGCAGACACTTGGAGAAGACAGCCTTGGGCTCCTCACAACTGTACGGTTGAGCAGCAGCTTCAGAGGGTTTACGTGCTTGGGGTTTCCCACGATTAGACGTGCCTTGATTGGGGTCGTTTTGCGAGACAGATCTAATTGTTTTTGGTATTTTAGGGTTTAAAGCGAAGGAAAGAAAGCACACGAGTGAGTCCCTGAGATTCAAATCCCACCCGCACCCACATCCACACCTATGCCCACACTTCCACACCCACATGCACGCGCACGTGCACCAGCGAACCCACGCGCACGCGCACCCACAGACCCACGCACCCACACAAGTAAGCACGCGGACGAGGCCAGGGGTGCCGACAGCGACACCACTCAGCACTTGGAGGGCATGGCATGCATGTCTTTTACAACGCTAAAACTGGCATGCAGCGGAAGGCCGTGCGAGATTTGGGGCGGCCCATGTACTTCATAGAGAGCCCTTTGCTGACGACCGGGAGATTTACAATAGATCTCGGATACCCATTCTTGTGTTGATGTGGAATGCTGGCCATTCCGGGAACCTGGGCACAGACAGCGTCGTTTTCTTGCACAGCAGGCAGGCACGCAGGCCGGCAGGCACGCAAGCACGCACGCATGCACGCACGGACTGATAAGTTGAACGAGTAGGTGAATGTGTGAGGTGAGTATGGAACTGTGCAGCTACAACGACGTGCGAACGAAGACCTATACAGTCATAAAGCACTCTGAGCAGACAGCCGCATTTGTATACATAAATGCTTCGCCGTGTAGAGTACATAAACAGATAAGTGTAAACACAGAAAATAGATTTAAGTCTAACCGTAGCTGTAGGCACTACTTAGCTAAATCTACACCGTACACGGAGAGATATGGACGTGAATATACGCATCTTTATTTAGGGTTTAGGCGGTTTACTGTTTTTGGGGGTCCGAAGCACGACAAGTCCGATAAGGATCGGGCAGCAGATGAAGCTTCGGAGGAACGCACAACGACAGCTCGCCCTTGCCCAGACCGGGGGAAATGCCTCCTCTGGTGCCTTGGAGACAACTGGACGTAAAGTTTTTTGTTTTTGGGAGCACATTGTGGCAGAAGAGACAGTAGAACCTACGGTAGACCAGGTGCGCCGAAAGCTTTATCCAACGAAGTACGCTCCATAAACCTCCCAGCCTGGAGGAACGTCAGTTTGATACGTGTCTAGTTCCTTGGTTCTAGACCAGAGATCTCCGAAAGCATAGCTGTGGATGTTTCTACCCTGGAGCCTGGCCCCCAATAGCTACCCCTAAACCCTAAACCCTAAACCCCGAAACCCCTAAACCCCTAAACCCTAATAGAACCTGATTCGATCCAAGGTGTATGGCACCGCTGTGCTTGCGAACAGGCTTATCACTCCACCAACCCCACGTGTATGCTGGGGAGCACCTGCCAGTGCAATGGACAGGTACGGTACGGCTACGGGAACCAGTGGCTCCTGGGATGCGGATATACATAAGGTTTAGGCTAGGGTTTCGGCCCTTTTTTGGGGGGTTTAAGATTGGATGGACTTCAGTTTCGTTCTTCCGACGCCAGAAGCTCACGGAGTTATAGTTTCCAGAGGGTAGGATACTCGTAAGTACCGATAATATACCTCAAATTCTACCGTGTTTCCAAGGGAGGTCCCTTACTTGTAAAGGCTGCTCGTCGTCCGCCTCTTCCGGAGGGTCTGGCCACGGTCCATGGTTATGGGTGGGGAACAAAGGATTCGGGGCTTAGGGTGGGGAGCAAGGGATTAGGGTTTAGGGTTTGGTTTAGGGGGAGAAGGATCGGAACCTTCGACCAAAACCGAGGCGAATTAAGGGAGCATTGGGCTCTTTGGGCATCGGAGTTCATTCGTAGGATGGTATTGGGCTCTCTTAGAGCTCATGGACAGTATTGAGATATATTGAGATCTTCAACGTTGTACCCGCTTTGAATCCCGCTGTAATCCCCGTCGTCTATGCTACGAACCCTTGCTCGTTTAGTATCAATGGGTTATCCATTGAAGAGCTTCTCTGATATCTGAGAGTCCTATACAAACTCCCAAACCCTGAACTCTAAAAACTTTAGACCTCTAAACCCCTAGTACGTGAATCCTGGTCCAGGTACACTCTGACGGCTTCGGGCAGCATCCAGTGCTCCAACTCGGTGTTCGGTGATCCCTTCAGATCTCAGGGGAAGGAATGCCAGTGCTTCGCGCCCAAGGCGGGGGTTTCGGGGGGTATTTGGGGTGTTCAGGAGCTGAAGGGTTTGGGGGTTTTAGGGCTTACTTAGGGTTTCAAGTTTAGGTTCAGGATCGTCTCAAGACGTTCCGTTATGCTTCTCCTGAAATTTTGGGGCCGCACTGCAGGATGCTGAGGAAGGCTCAAGGGGCCGATTTCCAAGCTTCACCATACCGAGGAAGAAGTAAACCCTGAACCCAAAGAACCCTCAACCCCAAACGCTCTGAGCCCGAAACGCCCTGAGCCCTAAACCCTAGACTGCTGAAGCCCATAAACCCCTAAACCTTAAGCCCCAAACCCCGAACCCTGAACCCGAACCCTGAACCCTAAACCTAAACCCCTCCCTACACCCTCAACCCCTAGAGCCCTAAACCCCCCTAGTTCTCTACACTAGGGCCCCTTTTTCGGTGCCCTAAAACTTCCCGGCACCCTGATTCTAAAAGGGATCCTAAAAGGGACCCTGCTTTCGAAAACTGCCCAGGTGGAGCAAGGCTCCTGGGAACGCTGTGCTTGCGCGAATGTGGCTCACCCCACTTTCCCGAGCTGCACAAGCTCATCCACCTGCAGCTGGATTGAGGATTTAGGGGTTTAGGGGTTTGGGGGCTTAGGGGCTTAGGGTTTAGGGGTTTAGGGTTTAGGGCTTAGGGGTTTAGGGGTTTAGGGTTACCCTAGTATCTACTGTATATCCCGATGGTGGTAACTTAAATGCAACCCAGGCAATTGCACTGGCCAGGTCCGTTTTGGCTATGGCAACTCCGAAAACGTTGGTATCCGTTTCCTTTAGGTTTGTCTAGCAGCGCAGCTGCGCACATAGTGGGGGCTCCTCGTACAGCGGGGCCCTGAACCCTAAACCCTAAGGCCTAAACCGTGTAGAAGGACGGTACGGTACCTCAGCTTCTAGGGTTTCGCTGCTTTGGGAGTCGGCTTTAGTCTGCGAATGTCCCTCAAGGCGACAAGTGGAGCACGAGCATGGCCACCGGAGATATCCAGTGCGGCACGAGCGTCCTCGGTGACCCCGACCCGGGTCAAGCTAAGGAATGCCAGTGCTTCAAGCCCAGCGTGATTCCCAAGAGCCTTAGCTCTCCAATAGCCAACATTGAAGCTTTCTGGGTTCTACTGTGACAGCTTGAATAACCCCAAACTAAACCCCAAAGGCATAAACTGTAAATACGACAAACCCTATAATTTCTACCCGTATCCACCGGAACTGTCAAGGAGCACTTGGGGCCTACAGGTTTCGACGTGCTTTGACTGGACCTTCGTCGCCTTCTCTTTTTCCCTGTGCGTCGGCCTTCTCTTTGGAGAGAAGGATGGGGCCGTGGTGCTCCCGAACCTTGTAACTGGGTTCTTCTTATGGAAGCTAGGTTAAGGTTATGCAAGTTACCAGAAGGCATGTGATGTACCAGCGTCATAATCCTAGCAAAATACCTTTCAATCAGAAGAGCTCGGAAGTTGAGGACCCTAAACCCGAAATCCTAAACCCTGTTGCCGAGAACCTGAGCCACAGGTAATGGACATCGAGTTCGGCGCAACCTCCTTCTATGAGTCGGCCTTGGAGAAGAAGGAGCCCGAGGCCGGATTCTCCCTGGACTTCGACTTCAAGGAGGACCTGTTATATATATATATATCACTCATATATATATATGTATACGTATATATGTATGTATGTATGTATGTATGTATGTATGTATATATATATATATATGCATACACACATACATACATACATACATACATACATACATGCTGTTTTATGTATGTATGTATGTATGTATGTATTGCGGATGCGATGGGCGGCTGCACTCCGAGCTCGAGTACGCTCGAGTACGCTCGAGTATGCTCGAGTATGCTCGAGTATGCTCCAATATGCTCGATTACGCCCGAGTAGCACTACAATGTATAGCAGCAGTATACAGTATCTCATGTACTATGGACTATACAGTTACTACAATACTCTTGCATACCCGCGCATACTCGCTCGTACCTATACAATACTCGCGCATACACGTTCATACTCGCACATACCCGCGCATACTCGCGCATACCCGCGCATACCCGCGCACACTCGCGCACACTCCCGCATACTCGCACATACCTGCGCATGCTCGCGCATACTCTTTCATACCCGCGCATACTCGTGCATACACGCGCATACTCGCGAATACTCACGCATACCCGCGCATACTCGCGCATACCCGCGCATACTCAGGCATACTCGCGCATACTCGCGCATACCCGGCGCTAATTATGCGGGACCACAATCTGCAGTCGCGCTTTCCCGCCACAGTGTATGTATGTATGTATGTATGTATGTATGTATGTATGTGTGTGTATATATATATATATGAGATAATGTGCAACCTCTGAGTGTCGCCAACCCCAAAACCGTTTTGAAGGGGCTTTAGGGTTTCGCTCTTTAGAATATTAGTTGTGAGCCTTAGACTCAGGGCTACGTCCTTAGAGAAAGGAGCAAAGTGACGTAGGGATCTTTCGGGCGTTTCTTAAGGTAGGGTACAGTGTGTCTATTTTGGGGTAATGAGGGAAACCGGCAAAGACTGCCCTGGTTCTTAATTAATTGGGGCTTTGAACATGGGTCTTACTACTGGGGGATGTATAAGAGCCAGTGTGATTTCGGCTCCAGGCTCCTTTTTCTAGCGTTGCTCTCTTGGCACATGTTTGTACTGGTGCATTAGGGGAGGGGCTGCCTTGCTGTTTTGGCACAGTGGTCTCCCATGAAAGCCCAGAAGCTCTGAAGCTCAAACCCCAAACCCCTAAACCCCTAAACCCTCAACCCTAAAGCCTAAACCCTAAACCCTAAGGCCTAAACTCGGAGCCCGTCTCGCGAAGTCTCCAGGAGTATCCGGCCTTCTTGCCTGCCAGCGAGCCACGTTGGGGCGTCGCGGGCTCCATGGATGTGGCTTTGGCCGGAGAGCTCGAAGGCCTGAAAAGAGTTTAGGGTTTAGGATCTAAGCCCAGAGAATCTTGGAGAGGAAGCAATCTGAATTGAAGCTAGAAGGCGAGCTAGTCTCAAAATGAGCACGGTGAACTCCGATTGGTTGGCGGTTGGCGCTGGGAGCCGTGATGCACTACTTGAAGGGCACACCTTCTGGCTTCTACCCTAAACGCTACAGCCATAAGGCTCGAAACCCCAAACCCCAAGACCCCAAACAGTCTGGAGCAACCCCTACGCACCGGACGACCTGGAAGGCGTTTCACAGGTCGGCGGCGAAGTGGGCGTCACCTTCTTGCCGGATCCGACGGTGGCACGAGGCCGAGATATCATTACGACGTTATAGGTATGTGATAGTACAGCTACGACATACATACATACATACATGCATGCATGCATACATACATACATACATACATACATACATACGTAAATACATGCGTACATACATATGTACATACATACGTACATACATACATACATACATACGTACGTACGTACGTACGCATGTTTCGGGTATAAAGGGCTTCGGATTTGGCGAGTACGGTGGAGCAGTTGAGGGGTTTTGATCCTGGTTTTAGGATTTGAGGGTTCGGGTTCAGTGTGGGTGTGTCGAGGTTTGCGAGGTGGCTTGAAAGAAGATCCGATACAACCGAGGATACAGTTTCACGCTGTCGCTCTCCACGGACTCTGCCGGTGAGGAAGCTCAAGCATCGTTGTTGTCTCAGATGCAGGACGCGCTTGTGTGCTGGGCTCAAGGTTCACCGGTTGACAGTGACGGGGTGTCGTGTTTTTGAGCTCAGCTGCTGCTTTAAGTCAGGGCGGTTATTCAGCGACGGGTAAACACATCCGAAATCCCAAAAGGCCAGAATAGAATCGCAGGCGACTGCCGGATATCCTGAAAGGCCGACTCGGACCGGAGTCTCTAGAGATTCCGTTGCCCCTCAGTTTAAGGAATGCTTCTTGACTCGACTCATAAAAATACATCCTGCCTCGTTTTTGATGTGTTTGTCGATCAAGTGGTATGGTCTCCCTATTCAAAGCCCTATTTCCTAACCCTAAAGCCCCACAACCAAACAAACAGACCCCAAAAGCCCGCCCCCCCGGTCCCCGGAGAGTTTCGCCCCCTTCATGTCCAGGAGTCGGCACAGCGAACGAAGGCACACGCACTTTCCCAAGGCGCTTCCGCGACCGAGGCGGGATGGAAAGACCCCAAGAAGGAAGGATCAAACCCTAAACCCTAACCCCTAAAAGCCCTACCCCTTTCAGTGCCCTAGGCACCCTTTCGTCCAGTTTAGGGTTTGGGATTGCCGGGTGTAGGGCTTCCGCATTTGGGGTGTCGGGTTTAGGGTTTAGGGTGTAAAGTTTAGGTTTTAGAGGTTAAGAAACTCAAGATATGGTCTAAGGTCTGTATCTCTTAGCTACCTAGAGGTTTTGCAGTCTTGGGGTCCGAAGACTTGAACTGCAGGGAGGCTCACTACTAAGACCAGATGCTCTGGTTTAGGGTTTCGGGGGCACTCCCGAAAGACAAAACATAGCATCTTCCGCACATCCTCTGCACCTAGTACCGTATGCTAGCACCAAAACCATGGAGGACCTGAAAATATCTAAATACAAGACTATCCTAAGCATTTAACCCGCCCTGTGGCTGCGACGTAGCTGACCGTAGACCAGCAAGCCAAAAACCGCAAGCCGAAGCCCTGCAGCCTCGCACCCCTCAACTTTGCAATCCTGAAGCCTGAAACCCCGACCCCCTAAACCTCACGAGTTATTCGAGTTCAGGCCGCAGCATTGATGGCAGCGGTCGGCCACTTGGCCAAGTCAAAGGACCCTGGCGCACGAGACAAGTTGTTCTGCGGTGAAGGGTTCTTGGGCTTTGGGGCTTGTGGCTGAAAATGTTAAAGGGTTTAGGGTCCAGGGTTTAGGGTTTAGTAATTTAGGGCAGGGTTTGCGGTTGGGGTGCGCCTAGATGTCCTGACTACCTTCCTTCGTACCCCTGAGCACCCACTATTCAGGACCATAAGGGGCTCTGTTACGGGTAGTTTTGGGGTACTGGGGGTTTTGGAACGGGACTTAGACTAGTAGGATCATGTAGAATCTCTACCTATTCTGTTGACCCTCAACATAGGCTACCCCCAGCTTGAATTATCTATAATTATAGTATAGAGCGTAAGCCAGAAAGTTGGAACATCATTATCCTCATGCCCTTAAGGTAAAGTACAGGGGATCCTATCACTAATCCTCCCAAACCCAGGTTCCAACTTTCTGGCTTCTACTATAATGGGTCCCCAAAACCACTATTCTAATTATTAGGGCCCCTAAATTAGAAGCCTCTACATCGACCGACAGGACTTCGACCGAATGTTGGAGACGGCAGTTCTACCTCGTTCGGACCCTTGGTCGGTTGGGTGTTCGGGGTACCATGCAGCATGGTTATAACGAGGACCCCTAGAAGGAAGTGTATCGTTAGTTAATCAGGGCCGAGGATGCCTCATTCTAGTGCAGGCTAAGGAAAATCCCGCAGTTGAGGATCCCTTCTCAAGATTCCTTGCCAAATCTAAAGGAACATCCTTTGAGTAATGATTAAGGGTCCTTTGTTAAGGAATGAAGGATCCCTGCCAAGAGTGACGGACCATTCCTCAAGAAGGGGAGCTTACGTCCTAGACCCTGAACCCTAAACCCTAAACCCTAAACCTAAACCCCAAAACCTAACCCTAAACCCTAAACCCTCAACTCTAACTGTCTGAAGCCGAGGATCAACTTCTGCAGGCCCTGGACGGGGCCGCAACCAAGGCGGTTCCGCCGGTGAAGTTGGAGGCCAAAGACGGCAAGGGGCCAAGGGCATGAAGCTTAGAAGGGTTTGTATAAGGGGTATATCTCAAGGGTTGCAAACAGGAATCCACTGGAAGGGTTTGGGGGTGTGGTGCTTGGGGTTTGGGGGTTTAGTGCTCAGGGGAATGAAGTGGTTGCATAATCGTTCTCTTCCACGAACGGTCCCGCCGAGGAACCATGTTTCTGGGTTTGCCTTTGATGCCTTCCGCTGTGGATGCTGCAGGTGTCGGTGACCGCGGAGGTGTCTTTCTCCTTTTGCCTCACGCCGCCGGTGTGCCACGGGCAGTGAGGCCGAGCGCACGACGCGTAGTGTTGGCGCTGGGTAATTTACCTTTACAAGGCCCTTGACGTGCCTCGCGTTTCCCCCTGTAGTTTTGTTTTGCTGAACGTTCAGGGGCGTAACATAGTAACGTCGCGCTCTCTGAGAATACGGGCAAAATGCCGGAGTTGCATTGCTGCACTGATTTTCTCAAGTATCCGGGTCTCGCAAGTTGTTGGCGGTCCTTCGTGCTACTTCGAGAATGGGGCTTCGAGGTCCTTTCAGATGCTAGCAGCTACATGGTGCCACAAGCCATGCAATCACAACGCTCAGTTGTTAGTTGAGAACACTGTGAACTTTCAGCACGCTTCCATCGAGATCCGATCTGTGAGATGCTAGCTGCTATCTGTCAGTGCCAGGATGGGTTTGCGCAGCCATTGGTTCGTTCGTATCCACCCCTCGCCCGTCTCTCGTGCCTCTGGCGAGGCCGCTTCCCAAATTTGTTGGGGCCAGGTAGCCTAACTACGACAGAAAGCAATCTAGCCGATTTGGAAATATGCAGGCAAACAGCAACAGACTTCTGGAATGCAGGAACATGATGGTACTACGTACTCTGTTGCGACTACCAAGGCCATATTACTTTGCATTCACCTGGTCATGTGATAAGAAAAGCCTAAACCCTAAACTCGGGCACAGGACTTTGGGTTTGCAGTCGGGTTGTGAGGGGGGCTCGGCGCGCGAGCTTGGGAGCAGGGTAGTCTGCAGAGTCAAGGGAGATGACGCCAGCCATGCCCCCATGCACGATATTTAGGCCTGCTTGCTATATCGCGTCCTATTCTTGCTAACTCTATGCCCTCAGGTTGCCACGACATATTCTTCGGGTATAGAAGCTAAAGGTTGTTCATTGTCGCCACCCTCCAGGACCTCTGGGCGAAATTGAGGAGCCCAAGGCCCGATATGGTTGTCTCCAGTTTTAGGGTGCCTTTTGTTTGGGGGTGCTCATGGCACGGATGCTACTATTGGCAAGGACCTTGTTTTCGGAAACTCCCATGTTAAGCCCCATACGAATCTTGTAAAAAGACCCAGAAGCCACGGGAACCATACCTGAGAAGCTCAAATTTGTAGAAGCCGCACGTAAAATGCACGGACATGCGTTGGAAGTGGGGACGAATTGTCCTTATCATGATTTGTGGCAACTTCCACCTTGAGCTAGACATGTTTCGGCCGTTCGTGTTCGAGCCGTCAGCGCACGACCTTACCTGATATATCAAATTCATCCCATGGCAGCCATGGCGCGGCTCATGGCTTTCACCCTGGTGAGAAGCACTTGGGCGGGCGCTGTCAACAGCACCTGCTTGCTGCAGCACAAGTCTAATGTGTCACTGTCGAAATCCTTGGTCCTTGGTGGAAGTGCGACCAACGGCGTCTACCAACATTGGTATTGCGGCTCCTGGCCCAAGTCTGGCTCGTATTCCTGAACACCTTCTAGGCCTTTATGGTGAAGATCTCTTAGGCACAAGACTCTGAAACCTTGGAACCCTAGAAAAACCTCCAAACATCGAAGACCTAAACCGAGGCTCTGCCTCCTTGGACAAGGACGATGGCCTCCGCACTACTTGGGGAGACCTGGACATCAAGTACCTGTGGCTCCAATTACTCAGCCACTATCCCTAACCAAGGGCTTCAGGTTTTAGGGTTTAGGTTTGGGTCTGCAACCGGCAGTAAGGGTTCGCAGGCTTCTGACTTTGTATTGCTTTGAGGGGCGACAGGTATGTGAACCGCGACGACGACGCCTTCGACGATACGCGCCCCCCGGGCTTCAGCGGGGCCACGGTGAACCGGAATATCTTTTTCATGGCGGTGGCAGGCATCGGCTATTCTGTGGCTGGGCTAGAGATGCAAGATCACACGAGTTCGTAGGGCTGTGAAAGTATATTGGCGTGCTAGGAGTACGTAGGAGATTTGGGGGTGCCTTGTGTTTGGTTCGACCGGCTTGTCGAAGCTATATAAGGTGGACAAGGTGGAGCTGAAGACCCAGTGCTACAACAAGAACGGTGACAAGTTTACTGAGACGACCTCCAAAGGTACCAATCTGCCGGTGGGGACTGCAGGGGTGTGGCAGCTGCCAGCAAAGTGGCTTCCCCTCGGCGGCAGCGCCGTGTACTGCGACTATCGGATTCGTGTCACGGCCCTTTGGGGGGAGCGGAAGAAGAAGTGGATTAAGGGTGCGAACTATGGGGACGATTTCATCGTGGTGAAAATGACGGGCACCACCCAGGACGTGAAGCTGGACATCAAGAAGAGCCCCAGTCACGTGAAGTGCTGGGACACCTTGTAAGATGTCGAACCCAAGCCCTCAACCCCACATCCCTGCCCCGCAAATCCTTCGTCAACTCTGTCCCGCACAACCTGAATCCCCCAATTCCTCTACCCTAGATCGCCCTAAGCCCTGACATCCCTACATGCCTAAATCTCCAGTTGAACCCGCCTGAAACCTCGCATCCCGGCCCACCAGCGGCCGGATCGCTGGAGCTGTGGGCCGACAAGAAGACCCCGGCTTCGGCGCAGTTTTTGGGGGGTTTCAGAAAATGGGGTTTAGGGGGTACCTACTTCAGAGTACCTTATAACAAGGATCCTATTATTTAAGGTTCTCTATTCGGGTTCGATACTGTCTGAAACTCCCATTTTTTGGCTTTGGTGCCCATGTGGCACCATACTGTGCCGATCTTGACGTAGGAACCTGATTGAAGATCTTGCGACCCTTATGGATCCCAGCGTAATCGGGTTCCTACAGCGCTGTGTACAGAAGACATTTTCAGCTTGCGTCCTTGGATTGGTTGGCCTGGTAAGGGCCGTGCGATGTTGCGGAAGATGCATCCCACCACACGGCATTGCAATGCCCTTCGCCTTTCCCCTTGCAATACAAAGCAATCAACCACGCGCCAGTTCTGCAAGCCTGACTCCATGTGGTGCCTCTTGTTTGGAATATATGTATGTGTATGTATCTAAGCAAGTAGCAACAAAGAAGCAAAAAGTTAATACACATATATATATATATAGATGGCATCAATAGTCTTGACTATGTTTGGAGTATCACAACATCTCGTAGTGGGTCAGTGGCTTGCCTTGGTGGAGCTGAGCCTTCAGAATTGATCCCGGATATGAAGTCAGCCGTCAGGCTTGCCTGGATGGCGGTGGAGTCGGGTCACGCGGCGCCTCGGCACGAGATCCGCAGACCTTCCGGGTGATGCATGCTCGTCGTGTCTGCAACGAATTGATGCGAATCTTCAGTACGTAGCTGGACCCCAGCGTTGAACAAAAAAGCAGGAAAGACTCCGGTGGACCTGCTTAATGATTCAATGGTGTGTCTGTTGCGGCGTAAGAGGGTGGTGTGCAACCAAACACAAATGGTGCCATTCGGGCAGCTCGCGAGTCGAACGGTGGCCAATGACCATGCTCTGACAAACCCGAGCTGCCCATGAGGCGGTGTGGTCGTCTTAACCATGGATGCACAGGGTCTGTGTGACAACGATAAACAGCAAGAGTCGATTGCTAATGTGATCTGCGTGCCCTCCATGTCCAGTGTAAGCCCGTTAACTTGCATGTACTCGAAAGAACTGGCATGGAGGCAGACGTGAAGCTTCCTGACAGCATCAGGGAGAGTTGTCCCCAGGTCATGGAGTCATAGAAGTGTGGTCTGCCCATGAGAGAATTATTCATAGGATCCGCATGCGTACCACACACAGCTATTCTTGTCAATATGTTTTTAAATTGAAATACATATCATTAATTAGAAGATAAGGTGCAAATATTCATATAATGCGCCGAGTTGTGGAACTAACTAACTAGTGGATGTGACTTTATTAAGATGATACTGGACTCGACTCTCTTAAGATTATAGATTTATACATGTAGCAAATTCAATTTTTCTTTCATTTATGCAAATTGATGATTATATATAATATTTCATTAGAATAAGTAAAATTCTAATTGGTTAAAATAGGGAATTTGAATTTTATTTCGAATTCTCTAATAATTCTCTTATGATTCTCTATTATTCTCGCTAAGAGATCTTATTATACGGTCATATCTAATCTATTTATAATTTGAAATGAATACATAACTTCTACTTTATTTACAGGATAATAAGATGACTTGTATAATTAGATATCTTAATTCTATGATCGTAAGTTATATTAATATAATTATATATATTCAAATTATAATCGTTTACAATCGTA
>CAJNJA010009515.1:0-14751 GCA_905231915.1 Symbiodinium necroappetens | reverse complement strand
CATCCCCGTCAGACACCATTCGTCTAAGGCCCGGGTCTTGGGCCTGTCTTAGATTCGAGGCCTTCGGCTTCCCTCCTCTGGCTGCTCAGAGGGTTTACCCTAAGGCTTTAGGGCTTTAGGGGTTTTAGGTTTTAGGGGTTTCAGGTGTTTTAGGGGTTTCAGGGTTTAGGGTTTATGCATGCGGTCTCTCGGACAGTGGGTTCAGGGTTTAGGGTTTAGGGTTAAGGCTTTTGGGGGTTTAGGGGTTTTTAGGGATCCCCTAAACCCTCTAAAACCCCTATACCCCATCAAACCCTGCACCCTAAGCTTCAAACCGTGATCTGGCTTAACCCGCACACAAGAGCATAGCCATAAAAAGCAAAACCCGATTAGGGGTTCAGGGTTTAGGGTTTAGCTTTTTGTCTGCGACCCCAATCCTACAAAATTGCAGATTATGGCCCCCGAGTTAAGGGGCAGGAACCTCCAAGAACTAGGTTATTGTAGCCACAGGTAGGGTGTAGGGTCTGTCTTAGAGGTCCTTAACCCCAAAAGCCAAAGCCCTAAACCCCCCAATGGCCCTTTAATAGAGCCCTTATGGTCCTCAATAGTGGTATTTGGGGTGTAATAGAGGGCAGTTGGGGGCTCTAGGTAGGGTAGCTTGTCTTAAAGGTCCTAAACCCTAAACCCTAAGCCCTAAACTCTACACCCTAAACCCTAAACCCCTAAACCCTAAACCGTGGAGTAGCCTGTCTTCGAGGTCCAGTCGATGCCCACAGCGTTGACAACATGGATCTGCTCGGTCAGGTCTGGGGGGTGCTTGAACTTGGTTGGTTCTAGGCTTTAGGGGTCAGGGGTTTAGGGTTTGGGGTTTAGGGTGTAGGGGTTTAGGGTTTAGTGGGGATTTATAGGTTTAGGGTTAGGGTGTAGGGGTTTAGGGTTTCGGGGTTTAGCATTTAGGGGGTTAGGGCTATATAGTTAAAGGATTTAGGGGTTTAGGGCTTTGGGGCTTTGGGGGTTTAGACAACGGGTTTAGGGGTTTAAGGGGTTTGAGGGCTTTGAGGTTTTAGGGTGTAGGGTGTAGGGCTTGGAGCTTGAATATGGACATACTTTCCTAATGAAGATACTACATTCCGAGTTCGACGATAGCTACCCGGGAACCCTATTCATGCCCTTTCCTTGCTTGGGAGGGCAGATTGGGTCTCGTGATTAAACCCGACTCGTGGGACAAAAGGTACCCGATGGTTAGAGTTAGAGGAAATCAAAAGACAGGATTCATGTGTGTGAAAAACACATACATAAGCAGGTAAATAAACAGATTCACAAGTAAACAAGTGAGCAGAAACAATCTACATATATGATGGTTACATATATACGGAGATTACCAGTCAAGGGACCCCTTAATTAAGGAATATATCTTAAATCATAATATTAAGGCCCGTATAATTTAAGGTGTATTCCTTGTTTAAGGTGTATTGGGCTCTCTGAGAAGTGACCCAAATCACGCAGGTTGTCGACCACTGATCCGCGTCTTGGTTGCCGAGCGGTGTTAAGCGATGGCTTGAAGTTTTAGGGCTTTAGGGTTTATAGGGTTTAGGGTTGTAGGGTTTAGGGTTTAGGGTTGATAGGCTTTAGGGTTTAGGGTTTAATTATAGGGTTTAGTTGTTTAGGGTACCCCACCTTTCCAAGCGGAGCTGGTCCATCTCCAGCTCTGGAGAGACTGGGCCTCGAAGGAGCAAAGTATTCCTTGGCATGGCACTCGCCCAAGAAAATGGTCACACGAACCTCCGAGGGCAAGCTGAATCTCCAAACTGCTACATTCTCGCTTCTAAGCCTTGATCCTTACATTGGGTTAAACCCTAAGCCCTAAACCCTAAATCGGGTTTGACCTCTAGCCCTAAAGCCAATTCAGCCTCCTTCTCTACCCTGCGGCAGATGTCTGAATAGATAGTAAGACTGTCCCGTTGTTTGGCGATATCGCAATCCTAGGACATTTTCAGGTGGGTAGCTACCGCTATAGGAGCCTTATACAAGATCTATATACCTTATAGAAGCCTTATAGAAGCCCTATATACCCTAAACTCCCCACCTGTAGTTTATATACAGTGAAGGCTCACTCTGATTGAGCCCTAAACCTGTCAAAAAAACCCGAACAGCAAGAAGGAATCCTAAGACATTTGTAGGTTTGCTTGGCCTGGAGTGCTATACAGTGGTGATTTTTCAGCGATGCAAAAAACATCATTGTATAGTAAGATGCCGAAATTCTAAACCATAAAACATTACTGTGCAGCAATCCACCGACTCTTAAGCCTTTTTTGGGCCCTGGCTGGACCCTGGAAATCTAAACCCGAACCCTGAACCCCATGTGAAGGGGGTTAGTGCTAATTATATATATATATAGGGGATAAAACAAGGGAGTAGGAAAAGGGGATATCAAAGGGGTTATAGGAGTTTAGACTACCTAAACCCTGAACCATAAGTAACCCTAAACCCTAAACCCTAACCCCTAAACCCCTAAACCCCTAAACCCCTAAACCCTAAACCCTAAAACCTAAACCTTGCAGGTCTTTGGTCGCACTCCAGTGGAGCCCCCGCAGGAAGACGATGCCTGCGCACTAGGGCGGTATAGAGTTTAGGGTTTAGGGCTTTTCGGGGCTTTAGTGTTTACCCATAGGCTCCATAGAAGTTCCTTTTATTTTTTTGAGGTTTATATTTAGGATCCTATAAGGTAATCCCCAAAAGGAACTACTATGGAGCCTATGAGTAGGGGTTCGGCGCCTCAAGAAGCAAAGGTTTAGGGTTTAGGGTTTAGGCTTCCCCTTCGTGCGTTTTGATTTGGGAGCTTTGCTCGGGTTACACCTCGTCATTGGGGACGAAATGAACCCTAAAAGGGTTTAAGGTTCACATGCCATAGAGGCTTTCATAGTATAAGTGTATAGGGGCTCCAACTTTTAAGGGCAATTCGGTTCGTCTATCATACGGGAACTTAGTTGTTCCTTACGACCCCAAGAAACTCTGATGGCAAACCATGCCCCCCGCCCCCTAGAGCCATAACGCCGTTGTGGAGGCCCGTAGAAGAAACATAGAAGAAACATGACTATACTAGAACAACAAATACCTTTGCTAAGGCCCATAACAGACTTAAAACACAAAGGGTCTTAAAACCCAACGAATCTATGTCAACTTCTCTGGAAAACACGCAAATTGACCCTATACTAGCCTTTTAAAAGCCTCATTAAAACCCATTTCCCGTTCCCTCCCCCCGACACGAAACCCTAAACCCTAAAGCCTAAACCCTAAACCCTCAACCCAAGCCCCTAAACCCTAATCCCTGAACCCGAAACCCTAATCCCTAAACCCTAATCCCTAAACCCGAAATAAACCCTAAGCCCAAACGAGGAGACAAAGAAGGCTCTCTCCGAGGTCACGGATCAGGTCCTTGAGACCTACCTTGGGAAGACCTGGAGGCTCTCTTTGGGTTTTTGTTTTTTTTTGGTTTAAGGGTTTTGGGTTTTAGGACTTTGGGGTTTTGGGGTTTTAGGGTTTTAGGGTTTTTGTGTTTCTTGGGTTTAGGGGTTTAGGGTCTTAGGGTTTAGGGTTTTAGGGCTTTAGGGTTTTAGGGCTTGAGGGCTTAGGGTTTTAGGGTCTAGGGATTTAGGGCTTTAGGATGTTAAGGTTTTAAGGTTTTGGAGCTTAGGGTTTTAGGGCTTTAGAGTTTTAGGGTTTAGGGTGTAGGGTTCTACGGTTAAGGGCCTTAAGCTTTTGATTTGCAGGTTCAAGACGGGTAGGCGCTTTATCGTGCTATCCATGGGCTTTATATAGAGGGTTTGGAGTTTTAATTGTTTTGGGTTAAAGGGTTTGGGCGTGTGGGATCAGTTCATGACTGTCCCCATAAACTCTGTCTTGCTGGTCTGGAAGTTATCTCCTAGGATAGCACAGGTTTGGGATCAAGGCAGCAACATTCATGTCCCCCGAAAGCCTAAACCTAAATCCCAAGCCTTTAACCCCAAGCCCCAAAAGCTTTTGACCAGCCAACACTACATACCCGAGCATCCGAGAGACCTGTCACTCGCCACGCTTGAACCTGAAATCCGTACCCTCAAACCCTTAACCCCTCAACCCTAAACCCTCAACCTCCCAACCCCATAAAGCCGTAAATTCCCAACCCGATGCCCCAAACCCTCTAATTCCCACCCCCGGAACCCCAAATCCCCGTGGCACAGCGCAGAGGAGAAGAGCTTTTAAGCATCTGACCTTCCGAAGCGAGGTCCGGGCCGATCCTGCATTTTCCAAAACGGATTTAGAGGGGTTTAGAGTTTAGGGTTTGGGGGTTCAGGGCTTAGGGATTTTAGGGTTTAGGGTTTATAAGGGTAACCTAATAATTTTTTGGTTGCTTTAATTTGAAGGGTTCAATAAAGGCGTTTCCTAGGTGTTCAGACGGTTTCTTAAGGGCCCGAAGGACCTACTAATTTGATACCTTGGTTTAGGATAGTTATGCAGGCGAATATGTGGGAGAGGATGCGGACCCTTGAGTTGTTGGGGCTTAAACTAGGTTGTTCAGGTCGAGGTCTTCAGCAAAGTGTAAGTGCTTGTGAGCCAAAGACCACAGTAGAATTTACTCTGTTGTTCAGCGAATCATGTTTTAATCATTGTTAGCTTGTGTTTCTCGCTTCTTAATGCAAGATAATTTAAGCCCCAGAAGTATATACTTTCCGCAGTGGGTTACTGAACAGCCTAGGAAATAATTACTGTTTTCGTAGGCTCCTTACTATTGTTCTTGTAGAATACGTTCCAACGCCCGTATATGGCATTCCCTTAAAATTTGTTCTCTAAGGGCTTAGGTTTTGGTCTTGGGGCTTTGCTTTCGGGGGTTTAGGTTCATAGAGGATCTTGGGTGTTTGTTATATTTTTGCTTTAGTTCTCAAAGGTTCCTGGTCTTCATCATTCAACGTCCAGAGGTTTGGGGTTTAGGGCCCTGAGTGGTTCGGGTGGTGGAATCGCAAATTCTGGTACTGTGCAGCCGCACCTCCAAAATCAAAAAGGCAGAGGGTTGGCGGTTTAGGGATTAGGGTTTGGGGTTTAGTGTTTTCGGGTTTAGGGTCCAGGGTAGTATGGGGTTTATAGAGCTCCCCCGACGCCCGAAGGACCAAGTCCCTGAACCCTCGAATGTGGCCACTGCTCCCTCTCAGTCCGTATTCTGTTGTGACTAGAAACTTCGCCCCAAACGCTATTTATCAATAGTCCCTATTGTGGCAATACTAAAATTACTAAAGAATGCTCCAAAACCCTCTTCTAGGTGTACAAGAAGACCCCCCCATATTTTCCAAGGAGCACACAACATGCCGCAAAATGAATATTGCAAGGCTCTGGATTTCATGTCTACATTTGCCGTACAGGATGTTACATCAGGATGTTACATTGCAACAGTTAGGCAAGACGGTTTCGGGTGTCTCAGTGCAAGTAACTCACTGGAAATCGGAAAAGCTTTCAATAGGTTGAGCATCCTGAAACCCCACCCCTAAAGGAACAAGCAGCCAAAAGTCAGCTACTGTCCCAACTACTATGACCCCACACGATTGACTAAGAAGTGCTGGGAGCCTCGTACGCACACGACGTGCTGCCTTTCCCTGTTTAAGCCGTGTCCCATGGGCCACTGCTGCTTTGAAGGGTGCCCCTAAACCCTAAACCCTTTAAGCCGGTCTGTAGTTCCGAGGCGGACCGCCGGAAAATAGCTACGCACTTGGGCCCATACCAACCTCCTGAAGCCCTGAAGGGTTTAGCCCTAAGGCTCTAAGGACCCCTATTCTACGGCTCTTGAGCCCAAAGACCATACTATATAGGGTTTCTTGTGCTATTTTGAGCCTTAGGGTTTAGGGTTCATGGCTTAGGGTTTAAACTCTGAACCTCTAGTTACACCGTACACCTTGAAAAGCATGATGCTCGTCTCACCTGCCCCCACACATCCTCGGGCTCCCCCATACTTTGTGCTTCAATAATGTGTAAAATCAAAGGCTCAAGTCATGAATAGTTGAGACTGTTCCTTCGGGATTTTTATTATTATATTTGTACAGAAAACAAGCCGCGAAACCCTATTCTAGCCCTAACCCCCCAGGTACCTTCTATATAGGGTACTAGAGCCCCTAGGGCCCTATATAGTAGGTACCTGGGGGGTTAGGGTAACTACAAGGAGCCGGGACTTCAAGCGGTGTCGAAACATGCCCGACGTAGTTACACGTTCCCACAGCACCTACAAGATCTTGATGCTAGCCCAAACCGCGACCATAGTCCTAAACCCGATATCCCTGTAACCCCTACTTGGTAGCTGAATGAGTACACTTTAAACTTTTTGGGAAAATATGATCCCTTATAGAACTGAAAGTGTACGCCTTTTTTGTGCTTATGAACTCAGCAACTAAGCCTATGTTATGTGCCTAAACAGACTTGAATAGGCGAATTGCGGGGAGCTTGTGTGGACGAAAAGCTTAGACACAACCACCCAAAGATTTACCTGGACCCTACGGAACCTTGGTTTTTTCATGGGGCACTCGCAAAGGCAAAGGCCACGGAGTTGAAAGTGAGGGTTTAGGGTTTGGGGTTTAGGTCACCAGAGCCCGCTTCCTTCGTTGGCAAACTGGCTCCGGTCGATAGAGGGGTGAGCCGGTTTTGCCTTCGCTTGTGGCCTGCCCGAGCCTGAACTTGAGAAAGCTTTCAGTTCCTTAGAAAAGAAAAACAGAAGTATTCAGGTCATGGGACCGGTGCCAAGAGCGCTTTGGCGACAGGTGCCTTTGCTCTATGTGCCAACGATGCTGTTGGGTTGGCCCTCCTTCGTGGCCAAGCAAGTGGTCAAGCACTACTTTTCGCCAAGGAGAGACCCCGTCCGGGTGGTGATGCCGACCATCTTCGTCGTGTGCGGGAAGCATTGCCGGCTCGAGAACCTTAGCCCGGCATGTGGGTGAAGGGCGAGCACTTCCAGGTACGCAGGAAGACATGGAAGAGGAAGGCTCAGTGCCAGGAAGCGTCATGAGGACTTGGCGGAGCACAAAGCATGCCAACAACCCGAAAACTCTATAACCCACCAAAGCCGAGCGGTCATGTTCAAAGCTCTTTCAGAGCCGGCAACGAAAATCTCAAAAAAACCCAAAACCCGAGCCAGCAACTCAAAGCCTCAAAGCCTGAATCCCCAATCGGTCCTAAACCCTAAGCCCTAAACCCTAACAGTAGCTACTGTATGGGTACTTGGACCCCTTAAACAGCCCTAAACCTTAAACCCCAAACCCTAAACCCTATAAACCATAAGAACCCCAAACCCTAAACCCTATAAACCATAAGAGCCCCAAGCCCTAAACCCTATAAACCATAAGAGCCCCAAGCCCTAAACCCTATAAACCATAAGAGGTCTTTGACTTGGTGTCTATAGAGGGCCTGCTCCGATGTCGCGTGGCGCGAGCCCCGGGCGGCCGGGGGGGGGGGGGGGGGAGTGAATCCTGAACCTTAACTTAGCGTTTAGGTTTTAGAGTTTAGACTACCCAAAGAGCCCAATACCCTTTAATGAAGGAATATGCCTTACATTATCGTGGCCTTAATCTCATGATTTACGGTATATTCCTTAATTAAGGGGTATTGGGCTCTCTGGGTTAACCCTACCTGACCCCCAACAGGATGCAGAATGATAGCCTTGTTATGGGTTTCGGGCCAGTAATATAGTTGCTTAATTTCGTGATTTTGAGGCCTAACCCTGCCGCACAGTATCGCACCCTATGGGTCCACGTAGTCTTTATTTACTCTATTTTGGTTTTTTTTGGCACCCACCTGGGACCCAACGTCCCTCGGGCCTTTAGGTTCTCTTATGTTATCCTAGGTCCAGGTAGGCCTGTGGGACCTCTTGGATGCTTACTGTACTGGGCTTAATAGGATCAGATTAAAAATATTTGTTCAGAAGGGCAAGGGTCTATAGTAATTTGGGACCCTCTAATTTCGGACCCCATGCTACTAAAGGGTGCTTCATAAGAGCACCCTATTTGTAAGGGATCTACTTTTTTCGGAACATTTCAGGGGTCTGCGGTCTGAGGCATGTTTACGAGAGAGTTTGTTAATCAAGGTTAGGGTTTAGGGTATTTGGGTAGTTCTCTAAATTAGGGCCCTTTTCTAGATCCCAAATATAGTACGCACCCTTCGAAAAGGGACCCTAATTTAGAGAACTACCCATGTAGGGTTTAGGGTTTTGGGTTGATCCTTAATTCTACGTGTCGTATGAAGACTGAAGACCGAACCCTAATTTGCAAACTTCCACGTGACAATTCCCTGTTGCCATAAGCCTCGAAGCATTATCTTGGAGTCATAAGGCTTTGAGGCTTTGCGGTGTAGCGTTGATGCAGACCCTGAAAGGTAGGACTTTCTTTAAGTCGGGTTTAGGGTTAAGGGTTAAGGGGTTTCGTAGGTCCTCCTGGTCCTAAACCCTACAATTTAGGGCCGATTCCTTACGTGGGGTTCCTCGTACTTTCGTTGAGGCATTGTAACCCTAAGACTCCAAGTATACAAACACTACCTACTTTGGGGTCTAAAGTCTTCTAAATACTACCTACTTTGCGCTATTTGGAGTCTTAGGGCAAGAAGCAGTCCGTTTGTCCAAAAGGCGGTGCTCCAAGCAGTTGGGTTTTATTGGCTGCCTTGTTTCTATTGCGAACGGGGCCCGCGCATAAACGTGGCTGACAAAAGCGGTGTCCCAGTCCTGCACCATACTGCTCGTAATAAGCGTTATACTGTTAAGACATTTGTTTTATATGGTAAGAGCAGTAGCAGTGGCCTGAAGAAGATGTCTAGCGTTCGCCTATGGCTCCAAGTCTGGCAAGACAGTAACAGTAGTAATACTCATAGTACGTAGAAGCAATTGTCATGAGCATTTTTGATGAAGTAAGAGCGCAGCAATATTCGTAATTCTAGCAATATGAAGAATAAGCCGCCGCTTGCCAAGGACCTGACATTTCTAGAGAGCCTGGATGCCACTCGTCAAGCCTCCGGCCATTTCGGGTTCAAAGCCTTTGGTTTAGGGATCAGGGCTTCGGGGGGGTGTTTTAGAGCTTTAGGGCTTTAGGATCTGAGGTTTAGGGTTTAGGGCTTCAGGATCTGAGGTTTTTACGGTTTGGGCTTAGGGTTTAGGGCTTCAGGATCTGAGGTTTACGGTTTGGGCTTAGGGTTTAGGGCTTCAGGATCTGAGGTTTTTACGGTTTGGGCTTAGGTTTTAGGGCTTCAGGATCTGAGGTTTACGGTTTGGGCTTAGGGTTTAGGGCTTAGGGATCGGGCTTCCCGTCAAAGCACCAACACGCAGATTCCAGAATGTTTGCACGCGAAGAAACGAACGGCAACGAACTTTTCAACTGGCTCGAAGCCCAAGGGCCCAATACTATGGGGGCCTAAATAATTGCCAATACTGCTTTGGGGGTTCCTTTTTTAAGTATAGGATAAAGGGCTTCAAAACCCTATTCTAATCATAGAGGCCCCTATATTACCCCTCAAGTACCCCCCAAAAACCCCTTATTATAGAGGCTTAGACTTAGGGCTCATAGGTTTCATAGGGTTCTTCGTCGTAGAGTAGGCTGCCTTTCACCCTTTGGAGCGAAACACCATGGCCGCCACTAGAGTCCTAACCCTTAGCATCGAAGGACTCATATTTTAAGGCTTTTGTGCCCAAAGACTCATTATATAAGGCTTTTGGGCTTTTTTCATCCTAAGGGTAAGGCTTTTGGTTAGTCTTTATCTCTAGGGTTTGGGTTTCTATTTTCAGGGCATCTCCAACACAACAATTCATTTTTTGAATACCTTTCGACCCCTCAAAGTTCCAGCGCCGGCGGTCCTTGGAGAAGAAGCGGTGCATCCGTGGGAGGAATGGCGCGAGTATCCATGCGGAATCTCCTATTTTTATCATCCAAAGACTGGGGAGAGAGCGTCGCACTCGACATTCGTTTCTCGTCACAACATGGTAACATTGCAGGACGTATTGTTTAAATGGTCGGTCGTGGTTCTTCTTACGGGCTGTCTGAGTTGACAGTCCGCAAGGCAGAGACCTGTCGGCAGCATCATCTGCGTCAACAGCAGCTGGCGAAGGCGAAGCCACTGTCGACGAGGAGGAAGCGGTGATGGCTACAACCTAACTATAGAGGCTTAGACTTAGGGCTCATAGGTTTCATATCATTCTTAGTCGTAGAGCAGGCTGCCTTTCACCCTTATTGGGCTACTCTAACTATAACCTTAGGGTTTAGGGTTTAGGGTTATGAGTTCCCGTAAGAACCTTTAGCTCCCCTACGAAAAAAAATCTAACCTTGGCAACCCCCGAGGCACCGTTGTCAGCCTTTCGCGGCCTCGGGGAGGGGTCCAGGCAATGTCCGTTGGCCCGAAACCATCAAACCCTAAGGTTTAGGGGTTTAGGGTTTAGGGGTTTAGGGGTTTAGGGGTTTTAGGGTTTAGGGGTTTAGGGTTTAAATCCTAAGCCCTAAACCCCCTAAGGCTCTAAGGACTCTAAAGGCTTTAAAATTTGAAGAGAGGGTAGCTTAGTCTTTGAGCTTGAGGGCTGAAGGTTTCAAGTCCCTTTCTTCCCCCCAAAGTTGATGATCGAAATCCTGCATGACCTTAAGGACCCCTAATGTATGGGAATTATGGTATATTCCTTATTATGGGTAATGCAGGATTTATATCATCAACCATATTCTAAGGCTTTTTGGGGCTCAAAGACCCTGCCATGTAGGGCTTTTTTGGCCTATTTTGAGCCAGGCTTTCACCGATCCACCCTCTACCCCGCCCCCAAGCTCCCCACCCCGCAACAGGAAAAAAAACCGCGCATGCGAAGGTCAGCGAAAACTCGCTGACAGAGTTAGCCTGCATCGCCGGGGAGAGTCCGCCGGGCGGCCAAGCAAAGCCTTCATGGCCTAAGCAAGTCAGTAGGTAAGGCTACTTGAACCTGTATGTCTACCCTAAGCCCTTAAACCCTGAACCGTAAATCGTGGCTGTACCTTTGCCTGTTTCTGCCGAAAACCTGAGTCTGTTTTGTTGTCAGATCTAAATTCGGCTTCTATGAGGACCCTAGAAGAAGCAGGTTTTGGTAGCTAGTAGACGGTACTGATACTGTACGAGCGAGAGGTACTGCAAACAAGCATAGGTTATGTGAGTCCTAAACCCTAAACCCTAAACCGTACCGCAAACAAGCACAGGTTGGGTGAGTTTAAGGCAGGTTTCAAGCAGGTTTGAGATCGACCTGCAGTCTCCACTGTAGTTCCTTTTCTTTGGCTTGCCTTTATAGGACCCTCAATTAAAAGAGAAAGCTGTTGAAGGCTTTACGAAGGAAACTATAGGTAGAGTTCAAGTGGGCTTCTAGATCCACCATAGCCATAATCAGCCAGAACCTACTTGCTATTTGTTGTATGTCCATCCATGTTAAGTTCATTGCAAAGACTCTCTGGTAGTCGTGTTCAACAAACAAGGTCTTGCATTAGGGACCAGCTATCCGAAGAGTCCTAAAGGCACTGCCGTAGCGGAGACGACAATCATTCTTCTTTCTTCTTTCTTTGTTACTAGGTTCCTGAGTAGTACCCTTATGCCCTTTTTATTGTATGGCCCCCTTTGTTAAAGCTGAATAACAGGAAAAAGGGTACCCTTATTATTAAGGCCTCACTCGAGAACCTAGATTACGATTATTATGGTTTCTGCGACTGTCCCCCTAAACCCTAAACCCTAAACCCCTAAACCCTAAACCCCAAACCCTAAACCCTAAACCCCCCTAAACCCTACTAAACCCCTGTAGTGACAGGAACCTAGGATCCCTTCGGGAATTGTGGGTGGAGACCAGTCCTACCCGGCTTGGTTCTAGGCGCTGATATGACAATAATAACATGCCCCTGTAAAGGAGCTCTTTTAAAGAAACCATATTCGGACTATGAAGGCCCCCAATAATATTTAGACTTCATCGCTAGGGCTTTATCTTCACAACCCCCCCCCCCCCCCCGTTCCGGGAGAAGTTGTCGATTCCGGTTTTCGGGATGGCTTCATAGGGTTCAAGAACTATCTCCTGGCTCCTCACTATGACTTCCTTGTACGTATGTGACGTACACGCATACACACATATTGTTAGCAGTGCACGTGCTTTTGGAGCTGCAGCCAGGATTTAG
Source organism: Symbiodinium necroappetens (assembly GCA_905231915.1). Lineage (NCBI taxonomy): Eukaryota > Dinophyceae > Suessiales > Symbiodiniaceae > Symbiodinium > Symbiodinium necroappetens. Next base: position 2,620 of record CAJNJA010009515.1, on the reverse strand, counting down.
TATAGCACACTCTTCATCGAATTTTGGATCTGTGTGGCCCAGTTAGGGCCAGTGTTTAATTACTTCTGAAGCAGCCAATTATTCGAGGCTTGTTGGTGATCCTTAGAAGTGTAGGTTGTTTGCGGGCTGCAGGTAGGATCCAGTACAGCACGCTCTTTCGCTTACTTGTCCACTTAGTCGATGTGGCTCACACCGATAATTGATTTCGAAGAGGCCATGTATTGATGGCATTTTGCTGGAGTTCACCTAAACCCAAGACCCCTAAACCCNNAACCCCGAAACCTAAACCCTAAGCCCTTCAAGCCGTCCACATGTTCCGAAGCACTGGAGTGCAACCAGCTTTTTTTGCTCCAAGCGCCGAAGCCGCAATCCGCAGGACCGTAGGACCCTAAACTCCAAACCCTAAAACCTAAAGCCAAGACTCCAAACCTGAAGCTCTACCTCTATAGGGTTCGGGGTTTCAGGGTGTAGGGTTTAGGGTTATTTTTGTTAAATAGTAGGGTATCATAGCCGTAGGATATGTCCCCTATAGTAAGCCATTATTGAGGTATCTGGAGTACCACTGAAGCAGGCTTCATTTTCATGATCGGGAGCCGCAAAACCGCCTAAACCCTAAACCCTGACTCCTAAAATGCAAGTACCTAGTTTTTGAACCCTCAAGGTAACCCTAAGCTCCAAAAACCTTAAACCTCCAAAAACCCAAAGCCCTAAACCCTGAGCCCAATCAGTCCGAAACCCTAAACATCCCTAAATTTCGAAGACAGCAAAACAGCATTAACTCTTTTGGCAACGGTCGGTTGCCACCGAAAACCCGAAAGGCAACTCACCGGATGAATGTGGGAGTTTCTGAAGATTAGGCCTCCCTTACATCAATGGGTCCTCATATCAAGAATATCCTTCTGAACACCTTATAAACCCCGATACTATAGAACAGAACACACACACACTCTCTCTCTGTCTCTCTCTCCCTCTTTGTCTCTCTCCCTCCATGTATACCTTGGACCCCAAGCTCTCTCGTATATAAACAGAAATATAAATATGTGTATATATATACATACATATTAGATATATACACACACACATAGAAGCTGCCTGCAAGATGCGTTTCAGAGTGCGGGAGAGCCATGGCCTCTGACGAAATTCCTGCGCAGCTGGTGGGTTGGACCAGCGACAGCGAGGAGAGTGAGGAGGATGTTTACGTAGATGCGGACTCCTTGAACATAACAGTTGCCCGACCACCTTGAGTGTTGGGTTTATTGGGTTTTAGGGGCTTAGGGTTACAAAGCTTTTCGAGCAGTCGTGCTTTTTTCCCGTTGAGTTGGTGGGCTTCCTTCAGAAAAAGGCGAAGGGTATCCTTATGATCAATTAGCATCAGGGAAGCAATGGTAAAGACACTATGAACGTTACCCCAGTGACTGCGTCGTGTCATATCTTGTGTTGTATTAGGCACCCCTGAACTCCTGCACCCCTACATCCCAAAGCTCTAAGATCCTAAACGTCTCAGCCCGACACATGGTTCGCTAAACTATAGGGTCCCTTTTAGGTTCCTTGTTTATACGGGTGCCGTACTACATTGGGGGCCCAAAAGGGGATCCTAATTTAGAGAACTCCCCACATGATCTGGGGAAGTCAGCCATCCCTCAACCCTGAACCCACGACCCCTAAGGGTTCATGTACCCCCAAATGGAGAGAAAAGCCTTGGCTCCAAAAGAGCTCCTTTGGGAGCTCCTTGAAGGTACTCTTTCTTGGGGCACATGGATCCCTAAACCCTAAATCCGAAATCCTAAACCCTAAACCCTAAACCCTAAACCCCAAACCTAAACCAGAACCAAGGAGTAGGATCTTTTTCTGCCTAGACCGCCGCGAGGATCTAGGAATTAGAACTCGAACCCTAAACCCTACAGGCCCTACACCGTTAGAGGCTCGAACTCCCAATTGGGAAGCTACACGACCTAGGGGCTCTCTGTAGGAACTACTTTAATGGGGTTTAGGGTTTAGGGTTTACTACTTTAATGGGGTTTAGGGTTTAGGGTTTTTGGGGGTGGATCTACTGGATCCTCCCAGGGGTTTGGGTGTACTCGAGGATAGTACTACTAAGCCAGCACCTTTTTTGCATGATCCGCCGCTGCGGTGCAAACCAAGAGCCCTAAACCGTCCTAAAACCCTAAACCCTACACCCTACAACCTAAACCCTGAACACAAACAACCCTAAACCCTAAAATCCTGAACCCTAACTTCAAACAACCCAAAACCCCAAAACCCTGAACCCTAAACCCCCAGGCTAGAGACGTCGCCGGCTTGGTGGCCAACATGGAGCCGGTCGACCCCGACATTTTAAGGGCAACACCCGCGTGGTTGGTGCTGAAGTCGGGTGGTTCCGCGCTGAGGTGGGGGTGGGGGGGGGCTATGCGGCTATACACCCGATGCCATTCCTACCCGCAGCCTTGTAACCCCTAAACCCTAAACCGCCTAAACTAATAATCCCTATAAGCCCTGAACCCCTAAACCCTGAACCCCTAAACCCCTTAAGGTTTAGACTAGAAAGTGTGGCTTAGGGGGGGGGGTTTGGGTTCGCAGCTTCAGGTTTACTAAAGTCCGTGTGCTCGTTTTGCGGGCTGGA
>CAJNJA010009514.1:0-14753 GCA_905231915.1 Symbiodinium necroappetens | reverse complement strand
GAGGGAGAGAGGGAGAGGGAGAGAGGGAGAGAGGGAGAGATTTACGGCGTCTGAGCTGGAACCTCCGAAGTTCAGGTCGTGAAAACTGTAGTCTTCTGTCAATACGTATGGTCGGAACAAGACATGCTTGCAGCTGGAACATGCTTTGCTGCGGCCCACTAAGGTGCCCACGCACAGAATCAGCAGAACTGATGTGAAGCCAATCATCGCGCAGCAAAGCCTGCAGCAGGGAAAGATTTCTGCACACGCGTTTATTTGGTTGCTGCCTTGAAGGTCAGCAAAACGAAGAAAGCAAAGAAGCACCGACAGAAAAAGCAAGTACCTTCACTCCAGAGGGGCGGACTCGACCCCCCTCAAAACGTCCAGTGCAATCGCTCTCCCACAGACAGAAGGTTTGGCGACGGGGTGCTGAAAGGTGCGCGAAGTTTTCCGGAAGAGGCCGCTGACTGTGCGCCATTCCTGAGCACAGAGAGGAAAGCAGAGTGTCAGGCTTCAGTGTACATGGAGAGACAAGTCCGTGTAAGCGACATGCAGCGCCCCAAGTCTTTTCGGGAAGACTAAAACCAAACTTGCAAGCCCGGACACACACCGCAGGTGGTCGCAGCTCACCTGTGCAGATAAGTGAACAGAATTTACATCTCAAGTCCTCGGGGTCCAGCATGTGTCAGCAGCTGTGAGGATCAGCATTCAAGTATTCAAGGTTTCGGGATACTTAGCTCCAGACTTGAAGACAAGCCTGGCAAATCCCTGCGGGTTTAGCCCTTCGGATGCTTGGATAAGTCTCCAGCCTCTGTTTGACTACCATGATTCGGGGTTGAGGCTTGGGGCCTACAGTTGCGGATGCCTCCGCAGCCGCCAAGGGCCCCACAGTTGCGGGGCGGTGTAGAAACAGTACTGTGCCGCTTGAGTCCTCATCGTTACAGCAAGGCTAGACCACGTGGAACAAAGCAGATCACCGCTGAACCGGGAGCGCGATTCCTGGTAGCCACAAGTGTTGCATTGTGTCGCCAGGAGAACCCCGCCCTTCTCAGGATGCACGAAACCTTGTACTTTGTAATCCATGCAGATTCCTCCAGACTACGCTTTCGTGCTTCCCGCCTGCTCTTTGAGGAAAGGCTCCACCCAGGAATTGACAATGAGCCTGGGCAAGCAACTGCTTCAGAGGTTTCACTTTCTAGGACGAGCACTGAAAGATAACCGCGCGAAGGACGGTCGACGGAAACGACAGAACCTGAGCCAGAAGTCCCACTTTTTCACATGTCGAAGAGCGTCGACCGGAACAACCCTCGACCCAACAAAGCTCCCGAAAGCAAAGAGAGAGTTGAGAGATTGAGAGTCGTTTCCCTGTGGTGTAGACCACGCTCTAGCGATACCAAGAATGTCTTCGTGTTCCTGAGAAACCGGTAAGCGTACCTTGATTTAGTGGCTTGCTGGCCCTTCTGTGGTTCGTCTACACATTGACATTACCTCTAAGTGTTTCGCAAGCCTTGGAATCCTTGGAACATGTTTTCCGGCAACGGTACTCTGTCAAATTCAAGGCCAGTCGCGTCATGGCGTGTGACGTCCGCACCTTCCAGGAAACACTAGATAGATGGCTCAACTTGTAGACTACGGACCTAAGGGCGCCAACGTCTGGTCATCTGATCGGGAAACACCTTCGGAGATCTGGGCCCACCAATTTCTGGCAAGGCAGCCGGCAATCCGACATCCCCAAAGTGACCTGCCAATAGCAGGTGATGATGACCACCCCGGAGGAGATGAAGAAGCCCCTGGGTGTCGCAGAGAGTTGCTGGGGGATGCCGGGGTTTCGTTTCTTCCGGCTTTGACGGCTAGCATGATTGCGAATTCAAGAAGGACTGAACAGAAATACGCCCGCAAGATGGACTTCAAGTGCGAAACATTGCGAAGATGCTGACGTGCTGATCACAGCCCACTTCAGTGTGATACGCTACATACAACTTAGGCTTGGACTTAGGTGCCTAAGCTGCGCCCGTCTCTCAAGCTACAAGCAGACTCTGCTTCAGAGCCTACACGGATTTGTAAGCACCTAAGCATGATTTCGAGCTTGGGAGACTGGGAACGCAGACGAGCCCGTTGTTCGAGCTCCTCTGTCCGTCCTGAAGCACAAGACATCCAAATTGCGTAGCTTCCAGCTGAGACTCAGCTCGTGGAAGGCGACAGAGTAATTGTGGGGATCCATGGCGAAGTCCTCTCATTTTGGCTCACATCAGCACTCCAGTATCCGGCCTAGGGGCATCATCTGGTTTGCAGGTATGACTGGTGAACTGACTGAAAAACATCCTACAGCTGGCAGCCATGACCACTCCAATCGACTCCCCACCGCCTCTGCAATCTCCAGATACAGCAAAGCCCAGCGACCTGTCGGGAAACAGGGTCTGAGGAGCTTGCAGGATTGAGAGCTCCCTGAACCCTGAAGTGTCAACCCTAGCCGCTAGGGCCCAGCCCCCTTTGGCGACTGCATCACAAGCGAGCTACGTGCTAATCAACTGCTTCGCGGGACCCTCGATATTGCCTCTATCTACGTCAACTTGTACATGGGCCCGAAGAGTCTTGCAGCTCAGCAGCCTGCCAAAACCAGCGCCCAACAAAGCACGACAATCAGCGAGTCGATACACGACCAAACCTCGAAAGCCTCGCGAAGGCTGAGCAGGGCTTGAGCTCGGGCTGTACCAAGGGAGGGAGCGCAGACCACAGCTGAACTTTGAGCCTTGAGCATAGAACTCGGATCATGTGACTCAGTGCGGCACTTTGTCCAAAGACTTCTTCTCCAAGGCGTCGACCAAATCCTGCAAGCCTGGAAAATGGAATACTTGGGTCCGAGGTGTTCTTGGGCACGATTAAAAGCTTCTCTGCAGGCCATTGCAGTTGAGTCGCTCTCGCAAATCAGCCGAGTTCGCTCCTGCCACTCACATGGCTCGGCCCAACAGCATTTGCCAGTACGGGCACTGACTTAGAAACAAAAACAAGGCTCCACGCCGCTCCTTGTAATTGATGCCGCCCCAGCACAGAAGCATCCCCAATGCTCCGACAGCAATGGCTGCGTCCTGGACTCCATGGCCACAGCGTCAAGCTGTGGAGGCTCCAACACTCGCCAGTGAGTTCCCACACCCCGAGATAAACCAAAAGGTGTTCGGTCGGTGGAGAGCTTTTTTCCATGTGGTGTAGTCTTGAAGATTAACTCGTGAGCCCAGGATGCGGAGCTCCGCAAGTCAAGTACCACTATCATGCAATATACGGTTTTTGAGGTCGGTTTGAAGTACTGGATCTTCCCCAACTTTCTCGCTGGGCCCACTTGTCTCAAACCTCGATCCACACCAGAAACCTGCAACCGGGTCCCAAACCTCCGGACCTAGGAGGGCGCCCTCGCACTGAAAAGTCTCCGAGAAAACTCTAACTTGGTTCCCAAAGGGCTGAGGCCATCCCAGGTCTGGCGCACGTGTGAACCTGGGCGCGAGCAGAGGCACACTGCGGGAGCCTTCTGGGCCACTAAGAGTGCACACCAGAGAAACAGTGCACCAGATCAACCGGGACACAACCAAGTTGCTCTCCGTGCGAGACTATGAGTTACAGCTTAACAGCTATACACTCGCAAACTGGTTCCGGTTTCTTGGAGGTGTGTGTGGGCGGTTTGGGTGCGGGGGTGGATGGTATGCCAAGAGACAATCTGGCACCTGCCGATCCGCAAGAAGCTGCTCAAAACGTATGCTAAAGCGAAGAAGACGAGGAGGAAATGGTAAGAAACCCGTACCTCGGTCATGTCTGGCAGGGGCGCTGGCAGACTGACGATCAAAACAAGCATGTGGGCTAGACTCTAGAAGCAGACTACAAGCTTTCGTGCGAAGGCTTTGAGGCCAGTCAAGTGGCAGCTTACCCGATCTAAAAGATGGCACTGCATGACTGGTACAGCCGAACCTTCCATCAGCACATCACGGGATCCTAAACTATCCTGATGGCAAAGGCCCCTTACCATCAGGATAGCTTGGAAATTCTTCAGGCTGCCACTTGAGCATGCGTTCCTTCTAAACAGCTCCGGACGCGAAGCCCATGTAAACATGCACATACATGCACCATCATGTCGCCACTTCGCACCAAAGCTGGATCAACCCTGAATCCGAGACCCCACTCAAAAACATGCTGATGCCGTGAAGATACGCAGTGGAAGAAACGTTGTCGCAAGGACACGCAAAGCGAAGGGGCCACTTCCTCGGAAGCGGTGCTAAGACGGGTTCTGAGTGTCGGGAGGCACTTGGTGCCAAGGCTGTGCAAAGTTAATGGAGGAAGCGCAGGTTCCAGGAGTATTTTGGGGAAGGGTCTTCTTTCGCTGTTCGAAAACTGTAAACCTACCCAACCCAAGACCAAGCAGCCTCTGAGCGGGAGCTCTAAAGCCGAAATCGCCGCACCCCTGTTCTGCGAAGTGATCAACCCAAGCCTTGAACCCTGAAGCTCAAGCCTTCACAAAATATCTCCACACCACAAGTCTGAGAGTCTTCAGTCAGCACTTCACCAAAGTTCCAGGGTGAAACCAACATGCTTCAACCCCGAAGCCGAAAACCCTATACTCTAATCTCCACAACCTGAAGCGCTGTCATCACTTAAGCCGAAAGCCCTCACCCGAGTCTTCAATTACACAAGCCGAGCTGATTGCAAAGTGTACAGACCCTGGGTCCCCTTCATGAGCCATGCGGTGATTTGCAACATGAGATGTGGATGTATTTGGAGTAAGGTGTGCCTTCTAGGCGTCCTTACACTGCGGATTTTGCTGCTCAAGGCAAAAAACTGCCACGTTGATGTTCCAACTTGCAGCAACCGAGATCTTCCCACTCTTTGGGCACATGCAGCTTCAACTTCCCTGGCAGCCGAGCTGCCCGAGGCAAGTCGCTGCTCTTGTCGTCCTGCTGTTGAGAGGAAGGTCGCAGATTCCGGGCTCGTTCGGGTAGGGTTTGAACCCAAAACGGTTCCAGATACATCTGCATCTATACTTCACTTCACTTCACTTCCCCAGTGCAAAGTAGATCTGCGAGCGTCTGCGCGGGACAAAGCACAATTGGCCTCGTAGCTGCGGTTTTCTGCATCACCAGGCTAGAGAAAGGGCGCTAGGAGCCTCCGGTGCTAGCACCAAAAGCAAAGCTCCCCATTCTTCAATCACTGATCTTATGATAAAAGCACAAGTAGGAATTCACACGCATCATCAAACTCTTCAGGAGTGCAAGGCCGAACAGAGCAGTTATCATCAGCCAGATAAGATTGTTCATCCTTGAGGAACATGGCCATGTAGTGACCAGAATGTGGGGTCGTCCCACAATGAAAGACAAAAGAACTGGGTTTGAATCGCACTCCTGGTCAGAGCAAAAGCGACCAGCCTAACCTGTAAAGGCAGCAGGTGCTACTATGGACCATCCATCAATCATCCTCTGCATCGTTACACTTCCAACCTCACCACTAAGCCACTAAGCACAGCTCCAGCCGGGTTGAAGAGCAGTGGCATCGAGCATCCCTGATCTACAATAACCTCGCCCGGGCCCTAGCATCCCAGTTGACTCTTATGGTTTCGGGTAACATCACGTCGGAATTGCATCCGCAAGGCATGAGCTTGCTGTTCCTTGGTTTGTCTGGAATTCTGTTGAAGGTCCAGGCTGCGCTCCGCAGCTCGGACGTCTCGCTTCCACGGATTTGGCACTTCCCACTGCCACGGGCCAAATTCGACCCAATTCGGTTCCTTGAGCTGACGACGTAGCAGACCCAAGGTGGAGAAGGGTCGGTTGTGCCATGCTTTCTGACAGCCATTCTGTAGTGCCTTATGAAGGCGTCTCCAAGTACGGGAAAGGACAACCATACTCAAATGGGCAGTGGCCCCATCAAAGAGCTTCCTTAAATTCCGTGACGCAAGTTTCCCAGTCCCGAAGCCCACGGTTAGCGAGCCGAAGAGCTTCTCACTGGTAGTTCGGGTGGGGAACCTCCCGACCCATCCATAAGAAGCGACGCTAAGGACGAAGGCACGATGTGCCAGGAGCAAACGCTCCCATGACAGGCCAGCACCCGCTAGCAAAACCGATCTGGCGAAGGCAGCTTCCAGTCGCTTTGCCTCAGTATCAGTGTACTTCCGGGGCCCCGACATGGTGCTGGCTCCAAGAACCTTAATGTCCGATTTGACCCGTTCGGGCCGGCCGTGTAAGCCCACAACGCCGACAAAATCCTTACCTCGGGCACATATCTGCACCGTATCTGGCGCCTCCTGCATCTCCATGGTATCGGACCAGCCTTTCCATGTATTAATAATACGACCAATAAGTTTTTCCCAACGTCTGGTTGAAAAAACTTCTGTCGTCGATATAACAGGAAAGCTCCGCCGAGCTATGATGAACAGCTTGTTCGACATATCTGACGCCGGCAGAACACCAGAGAGAAAGACAGGAAGGTGCCAGTGGATATCATCAAGTTTTACGACGAGGCCCGCAAGGCCAACGAACAGAAGGCCCAGGACCTGAAGGTCTTCTCCCGCTCCCAAAAGGATGAGGCCGGCCAGACGAAAGCGGACATCGTCAACGAGATCTTCAAGGCGATGGCAAGTACTCGGTTCTGCCGAGCGCGGCGAAGAGAACCAGTGGGGAATACTGCTGAGCTGATTGCCCCCTGAGTAGTTTGTACTGTTGTCTGTTTGCTCTTCATGCATGTCTGCACTTACGCTGTCACTGTACATGGCAGGCATGTCGGAGAAGCCATGGTGCGCTTGAATCAACTATGCGGGGCCCTGCGCCTTGTAGTTTGCCTCCCTACCCCTGGAGGAATAGGCTCAAGGTTTTGAGCGTTAGGTGTTGTTGTTGTTGCTCTCAGTCCGAGTGCCAAGCAATCGGAAAGTGAGTATGGCACGTCCACATCAATGCCGGCAGCGGCTGTCCCTTGATGGTTCGCGGCAGGCATTGATGGTTCAAAGTATACATTTGTTGAAGAGATGTGCGTGGCCGGGGCAGCTTAAGTATATGCCGGTTCCATCTTGGCACGCTTCATCTCCTGCAGATTTCTGCTCCGCTCGGGTTTTATTCCGAGCGAGTGCACACTGCTTCAACCCTGAATTCATTGCTAGGCGTGCGTCCTCTGGACCCTCAACGCTACGAAGAAGAATTGAGGCCTCCATCTGCAGCACAATCCAAGAAGCCCAAAAGGTCATAAACTCCTCGACTCAAGCCCTTCAAGGCCCTTTGCGTAACAGCTAACCCCCCTCTTCCCAATTCAGGGCTTGAGGACCACAGGGTTTCACCCCCAGCAGCCCCAACCACCCAGCGTGCCAAGCAAGGATCCTCTCGCGGAAAGAGAGGAAGCAGTCCAAGTGTCTTCGAGAGAGTCCGCGAAACTAGCATGTCCAACGGCCTTCACAGGCTCTGTTCAGGGCTGCTTCGGTGCGCTCAGCGATCTTGAGATTCACGACATGCAAAAGAAAACAAAGCAGGCTTGAGCGTTGTGCATAACAGGCTCAGAATTTGAAACTTCTTGTCCTGCTGGTTGGGTTCAACACTGACTCAGACTTCATTCAGACGACATTTCTCGTAAGCATATTCGTCGCCCAGCCAAGCTGCTTCCCAACTCCGAACCCCGGGACCGCATGAGGACAAGCCCTAAGGCCCAGCGCAGCTCAAATTGAAACCTCGGAAGACGCCTCATCAACAGCCACCAAGACCTGCTCCAATCTTCTTCGGCCTGTGTGGAGGAGCAGAGTACATGAGCTCTTGACCGTTGGATGTCTTCCAAGTCAATGTTTAAGGAATCTAGACAAGGTGGATCTCTGCTTCCAGGCCTTCAATATTGAATCAAGATGGCCAAAAGTGCGAGCTTTGGAGCTCTTGCTCCGCGCCCCAGAGCTTGAGGAGGCTGGAACCTCTGACAGCCCGCAACGGCAGAGGGGCCTCGGCATCATTCGAAGAGCCCCAGCAATCATCGGCAACCTGCTCGAAGCAGGAAGGAGGTTAGGTCAGAATCTCCCCTTCAGTCCTGTCTCACCTTGTGAAGTCTCGTCTAGAAATGGAGGTGCAGCCACGCTTCACTGTGATTTCGCAGTATGACCCCTCTGAGTCCTGGCCGGTCTGGCGTGGAATCTATGCAGAAATGCCAAGCTTTAGCTCTGCAACCTAGTCGCCTCCTTCTTCAGTCCTCGTTTCTTAGGAACCTCATTTTACACGCCCCAAGTGTGGAAAGCGAGCGCGAGCCTGTGCCGCAAGAGCCCGGTCCGCTTCGTTGTGGGGCGACAGGTTGGAGGTGAGAGCCCTGCGTTCAGGACAGGCCTTTGGAGCCTTAAACTCAACTGGAACCCTTAAAGTTTTTATGGACCGGCTTGGTCTTGTACATGCCAGCATGTGATTTAAGTGCCTGCCGGGATCATCTAGCATTTAGCATGGGTGTCACATCTCGGTGGACAGTGAAGAACCGCCGGCATTTGGAACCCTCACCTCAACACCACTGCTCGTGGCCTGGGGTCTTAGGCACGCAGGCTGCGACGAAGTTTGGGGTTAGGGCAAGATTGGCAACAGGCAAGCAAAAAACAACTGCAGCAAAGGTCAGATGATTCCAGCCCACATCGAACCTCAAAGTGCTGTGCAAGCTCTACAAAGAAGTCCGTCAAAGCTACATGTTAAAAGCTTATCCTTAGGCCAAGAGAGTTCCCGGGGGCCCAAGGATTGGCTCATTGCATCTGCGGAGTGACATGTGGAGAAAGTACATGGGGAAGGTTGGAGCGTTGTTTGTATAAAGACCTCCCTGAACCCTCGTGCGCGGCCCAGCCTCTCACGCTCCTTGAAGACGTCCGTAAGGTTGCCTCACTCAGGCTACAAGCGTGGGGCTCTTACGAGGAAACTCGCAGTTGCTGAGCAAAGACAAGGCTGCTGCGCAAAAAGTCAAAGGCGGCAGCAGGACGGATGCTGCACTCTTGAACTCCGAAACCGAGCAGATGAGGTCATAACTTAAGTTCCAGGGCACCTCGAGACTCTATTCTTGAGCAGGGTGTGCCTCTGAACACACTCTTTGCCAACTCTGAGTCACCCTCGCCCTATTCGCCTATCTTGCAACTCCACGACTCCCTCACCAAGCTGGCGCCGCCTGAAGAAACCACGCGTCTTACGTTCAACAGTTCCACCGACTTCCGGCGAGACCTGCGCATTCACGTGCAGGTGGGGACGACTGGGCCCACTGGACGTGTCCTCAACCTGAACCTTGCAACAGCACCTCGTCAAGCTTGACAACAGGTCATGAAGCCAGTGGATCTCTTATCATCTCATTCCCAATCCTCGAAGGCACCTCGTCTTGCAAACGACGTCTTTATCTTCGCCGTCCTCCGGGCCAAGTTCGCCGCTTCAGCGCTTCAGGCTTGACAGGAACTCCCAACTAAGCAAACTCCCAGCAAGAAAGGGTTTAGGGTTTAGGGCTTAGGGTCAGGGTCTAAAGGCCAAGTCTGGCCAAGTTGCCGACTCCGACTGCCCTCTTACGGAGCCGCTCGACCGGTAGGAGGGCACCCGGCCCGCGCCTGGGAGAGAAGCCACATGTGCACGAAAGAGAGTGTCACATACGCTCTGAGCGGCTTCAGGACCCGTTGCTTCTGTCCCTACATTGTGTCTACATCAGCTTGCAGCTGCAAGACGACCACAGTTCTCAGAAGGAAGGACGTGTGGAACGAAGCCACACATACATCACCAGAGAGGCGACGCAGATATCCACACAACAATCACCATGCACAGAACGGCTAGCAGACTCAACACCGCGGCCGTGACCATAGCATAAAGAGCGCCTCCTGTGAATGTGTCGTGCAAGCAGTCACTCAACAAATCCGACAGACTCGCAAAAACAAGACAGAGGCCGACAACAGTGTTTCATCAGGCACTGCCGCACATTTCGCAAAGCCTGCAGCAACCACCACCATCACCACAACCAGCTTCTTAAGGATCCATGATGACTGTGATGGTCACCCTCATGATCAACATGAGCATCAGGATCAGCAACGCCAGCACCACCACTATCGCCATCAACGAAAAGTGCTGCAACACTTGACAGTAAAAAGACACCGCACCAGCGCGTCAACAACCAGATGAAACAAGAGGCGTTTTACTGCACTGGCCAAACACGCGAGGTCTGCCATTGGTGGGCGCTTTACGAATAATCTGAGTTTACCCTCGCAGATCGTTTGTGGGTCCTGCACTGCGCTACGGGCTTTCATGCCGCGTGTGATTCCGGAAGAGTGAGCAGAAGCCGCTTCCGGCTCCCGTCAGGGAAAGGAAAGTCAAGCTTATCATGAACAACCTGTGTATTTGTTGCAGTAGATTCATCCAGCGCGAAACGGTGCCCAAACCTTTGAGCGGACACGTCTCTAGTGCAACCGCAAACCTACTGATCCTGCACACCTACGCAATTATGTCACGTCCGAGAAACCTACTATCGTGTGTGTTGAAACCCAGTCCCAAAACCGAAGTCCAACACATATTATGCACAGGACAGCACGGCAGACAGGTCGAAAGCCCCATGCCCGCCTTGCGAGAGGCTCTTCCTGCGTGGTGCGCCATCCCAGTCTCTGAGAACATGATCACTTCTGTCTGTGCAGCTTTAGACCTAAAGCTGCTTGAAGTAGTGTCCTTGTTGCTGAGTTCGGCCTTGACGTGTCATCCGTCGGCCTAACGCAGCAGTCTTGGAATGTGGGGTTCATGCCCTCGGAGTTCGGCTTGGAGCAGGTTCTCTCAATGAAGCAACCGTGGAATTGCACCTTCTGATGATCACATCGAGATACTCTTCAGGTGGAACCAGGAGTCGTTGGCTACCGTGGCGGGCAATGGCAAGATTAATCGCTTGAGCGTACTTCATACAAGATTCTAATCGAAAGCATGACAGAGGCTGGCTGGCCAGTCGGCGATCAGTCAACAGCCCTGCTGTCGGGATCATTCCGCTGCTGTTAATGTGATAGAGAGTGGAGACGACTGGGACTCCTGCAAGCCCTAGGCCCTAGGATTGCGAAGCTGCGACAAGGATCAAGGAAAGGGTCACGGAGTACCCTGCAGCCAGCACAGGAGGCTTTGCTTTACAGAACTTGGGCGCAGCCTCATTTCCCCCATTGAATCCCGGGCCTTTCCGGCAGCCATCTCGCGCTCGGATGTGGAAGCAAAGCATCCAACGGCCTGACAATCTCCAGATGCCCGTATCTTCGGGATGGCACGCCCTTTGGGCCCCGCCCCCGTTGACCCCCTAGACACTTAAACATTCAAACGAATGCAAGCTTCAGGGTATAAGCCGTGGCCGTTGCAGTTGTCGCGCAACTTCTACCAGCAAAGGAGGTTCTGCTCTGCAAGACATACACCTCATGCCTTAACACATCCAGATCTGGAATCTAGCTAGCCTGTCTGTCTCTTTGAATCCGAGAAGCCTTTCCGGATTCGAAGATCCTGACGGGAGTCGTTGACATTGTTGTTGCGAGCGGCTCGACTGCGAAGGCACGGCATCGATTGGCCTGAGAATCTGGATGCTGGGCAACGTATGTGATGTGCGATGTTCCTTGCCACTCTGCCCTGCTGGGGGATTGCTTCAAGCCTCCAAAAGCCGTAAATCATCGTGCTCCGCCCCCAGACCCAAACATGTCCACGCTACGACTTCATGTCAGAGAAGGGACCTGCTTTCCTGTAAACAGCGGCAATGCTCGGGACCAAACCGAGAAGCAGAAGAACAAGAACAATAACAAGAACGACCACGACGACGACGACGACGACGAGGACGAGGACGAGGACGACGAGGACGAGAGCAAGAGCAAGACCAAGAACGAGAATAATAACAAGAACAAGAACAGGATGAAGAACGACCATGGCCGCGACAACGACAAGAGGACGAAGAAGAAGAAGAAGGAGAACGAGAACAACAAGCACAAGATCGAGGACAACGATCACGTTGATGATGCTGCTGCTGGTGGTGGCGACACTGATGACAGAAAGGTCCTATCCTTGGCTTCTATTGCATGCCTCTGGTTGGCTGGTTTCACGTGCCTACACAACTACATTCACATCATCATTTCCGGGCATGAGGAATCGCTGAAGACCCTGCACGATGTTCAGTTCGAGCCGTCCGGGCTCCCGCACTTCTCCAATGATGTTGTCGATGCTGCTCTCTTCTCACCACCGTGGGCATCGAATACCGGGGCTCCGGGAAGATCGGGGATCACCACTGAGATGGACTTGTTGCTAGTACTGCCTGACAAAGACATATTCGCAGTGCAGAGGCATTCAAGGACGCTGATTTGGGATCTGCTAACGCAAAGACAAAACAGTGGACTAACAAAGCTTGGCTCCTCATTTTGAATATGTGTGGGAAGGCGAGTTTTTTGGTATCTCTTTTTGGCTGCGGCTAAGGAGTCAATACTCGGCCGAACCGGGACGAGTGGGTGTGGCGAGGCGAGCAGGAGTGTGGGTGGCTGGGGGTTGTGGAGAAGATTGAAGATTGGAGAAACTGGACTGGGAACGTTGGAGTTCGCCTCGGTCGATGGCTTTCTCCGCCGCCCCGTGCCTGCCCCCGATCCGGTCCGCTCCGTGACCCCCTTTTGCAACCCCTCTCCCACAGAACATTGAACGTTGGCCTCAAATCCTACGAAGCTTTAGAATGAGCGACAGACTTGCCACAGGCCTTAAGACTGCTTCGGGTCTACGCGGCTGTAGCCTCTAGCTAAGCACGACTGCCATCCTTGTGGCGAGCTGTACATGTTTGAGCAAGACCGTGATGGGCCTGACGATCGGATCCAGTGCTGCAGCTAGCACAGTTTGTACAAAATCATGACGTAGCAAAGCTCAGTAGAGGCCATGTCCATTTTCGCACACCTACCCATGCAACCTTGACAGCCATCGCCACAATTGAATGTCTCAACATCAACCCTTAGTCGCCATAGCATTGGGCATATCCCATAGAGCTTGCATCCCCCCAACATAACTCACAATATATCTCGGACCATAACTCAAAAATCCTTCGAGGCTCCCCAGGCCTCTCCGCTCCCCAGCCCCTTGGGTCTGCTCTGTCTCGAGGTCGAGCTTGGCTCCTGGAAAAGCTTTGCACCGAAGCCTGCATCCGTATGGTATTATGGCGTCTTATGGATTTCGGCTTCAATTTAGGCGCTGTGCGGCCCGCTCGCGCCTGAGCGCCTCCCGCCCCTGAGCACGCTTCCTGACTCCTGACACCCCTGGTCCTGCCTGTCTTGCTTGCCTGAGCCCGGGAAGGGCCAATGTCTTGCCTTGGGGGCACGAGCAGAGCGCAGAGTTCCTTTAGCTTGCTCCAACTCATCAACCTCAAATGGCGCTCAGAGAAACAGGTGCTTGGTCAAGCCTCGAGCTGTTCACAGACTTAAAAAAACTCGAAGTGAGTGGAATCAGCCTAGCCCAGTTCGAACACCAACCGTCGGCCCTCTAAGGCTCTGAGGGCCGCGCTCAAAAGCTTTCCTGGCCACCTGCGGATAAAAGGAATGCAGATGGAACGAAGGAGGGTGTTCGGGCCAGCTCCTCCAGAGTTCCCGGAGAACGAATGCTACACGGAGAATTGAAGTGTCTCCAACCCGTACACAGCCAAGACCTGGTAGCACGCCACCACACATTGCATATGTCAGTGTGCAAACCCGGGAATGCACAGGGAAGTTCTGCCCCTACGGGCCTCTCTCATTTCTTCGAGGCTTCGAGAGCCGCCTCCGAAACTTGCCGATCCATGGATGACCTGGCTGGGACAAGGCGACGCCAAGGCGAAGGCTTTGTGCTGTGAACTTCTTCGTGACCCGACATCCCGGAGGGTCCATCACGAAAGGAAGTGTTCGTCCTTCTGCTAGCTTGCCCGACGCCCTCAACCCGACAGTGTTTTGGGAGATTTCTGCGCAGTGTGCAGGGACATACACAACACATTCAGTCATGCCAAAGGTATGGGGGTATGGCGGGTATGGGCCGGACAAAAACAGCTCCATGGTATTCGGCCTACAACTGCTAGTCTCTTCTTGCTCAAATCCTGAGCTTATGCCCTCGTGGACGCCCCCCCAAGTCGACACCTGGCATCCCCGGTGCCTTCTTCCCCAGTTCATCAGACCTTGTGCCCCTGCTGCTGCCTCGGCACAGAGAGAAACTATGACTCAGGTCCCTGACATTCCACCGACTATCTGGCCACACTCCTCCTTACCTCGATACCGTCATGATAGTACATAGTCTGCACGCCACAAGGGGCGCCTGCAATCCTGACCGTAACAATCCCAATGAAACAACATGGTCAGAGCTCCGATTGTCAGCTGCTGCCGCGATCTCCTTCGGATGGAAAGATGTGTTTGATTTGGTTGGACCGATGCAAACAAAGACATGCAAAGACATGATTGCTACAATGCCAGACTCGCTCATTTTATGAGAAACAACGCAGCTGCCATCTGTCCCGAAGCTCAAAGCTGATGCACGTGGCTGTTGGCTCTGAGAGCACCGCAGCGTAGGTGCACAAGAATCCGCGAGGTTAAAAGACCCACAGGGCGGGTGGGCGGGTGCCGAAAAGAACTTGAGAGGATTACAGCGGCACTCTTTGCAATCAATAGCCTGCACAGCAGAAACATGATTGCTGCAATGCCAGACTCGCTCATTTTATGAGAGACAACGCAGCGGCCATCTGTCCCGAAGCTCAAAGCTGATGCACGTGGCTGTTGGCTCTCAGAGCACCGCAGCGTAGGTGCACAAGAATCCCGGAATCAACTGTTCTATGCTAGAGCTTGCTTGACC
>CAJNJA010009513.1:0-14754 GCA_905231915.1 Symbiodinium necroappetens | reverse complement strand
TGCTGCTGCGGCTGCTGCTGCTGCTACTACTACTACTACTACCACTACTACTACTACTACTACTACTACTCCTGTTCTTGCTGCTGCTGCTGCTGCTACTACTACTACTACTGCTACTACTACTACGACTGCTACTGCTACTGCTACTGCTACTACTATACCCCCCGCCCGAGCACGACCCCGGCTTCCAGTCAAGCAGCTTATTGGGCTCGGCGCATGCCCGCTTGCTATCAGCAACAGACACCTCGAAATAGTCGACAGAGAATCTCTAATTTCGCAGCTACGCCTAGAACTGTGAAGTAAGTGCTCTGGGGCTCCCGCGCTGCCGTCAAAAAGACGATGGCGTGCATCATTGTCTCACAACGACGGCCGATCCGGTAAATATTGAATCTGTTAAGGTCGAATCACCCGCGGAAACTGAGACTGAAACTTGAAGTAAAGCATTGAACACAAACCAGCTTTCGTTGATGCCTCAAACAACTTCGACAAAGTAAGGCGTTACGGTAGGATGAAATCATTGCACAGTGCTTTTGTTAGCTTGACAACCGGAGCTGCCGGATCCATTGTGCAGAAAGGGGCGTGCAGCGTGCAGAAACTCCGACCGTCTTAGCCAACGATTTGGAGCTCAGAAGGTTCTTCGCAACTCGCGCAAGGCAAGCAGGGATTCACGACATTGAAAACCGACCACCAATGGTTTGGGCCAGTTTGGGGAACAAAGCCCCTAAACCTCCTCAAGACTCCTGCGGTGGAACAGCGGCAAAGCTAGCAAAACCTCTACATGGCAACACTCAGCTCCCTCCAAGTCGTACCATCTTATGCCTCGAAGAGTCAGGGGATGAAGGTCCAGGCTACAACAGTAGGTCGAAGTCTCCATATCTGCACAAGAAATGCAATCGGGCGAGGCTTCTGAGATTCCTGGCTAAGCACTCTCAACGGAGGTCTTACGATCCTGGACGATAAACCAACAGGAGCCGAAACCATAAATCCCCAAAACTTCGAAGCCGTAAACCCTAAACTCCTTCAGCACCACGCCACAGAACACCTAAGCCCAAAACCTCAATTGTTTTTTGGAACCGTACTGAGGCCAAGCCCCTACCGGAGGACGCGGACACACCGCGTCCACCGAGTCAATTCTGAACAGGAATTGTTGCGACTCCACATGCACAGCGCAATTTGGCGCAGACCATAGTGCTTCGCCGCAGGTTCAGGAGCAGAGCCAAAATGCTTCCCTCATGAACTGACTCGATGCAGAAACATGACCAAGCGCAAACCATCCCAGCAAGACACGTGCAGCACGATTGCCTGCGACCAACAGGCAACTGCCCCGCATGTACTGATGGGATTCAGGTGGGCTTCAAGAGCACTGCCAAAATGCTCGCCCTAGGAACGGGAGGGTTGCAGACACATGACCCAGACAACCTCGCATCAACAGCATCACCAAACCGCCATGAAAAGAAATGTCATCACTTCATGCCATCCAAACCATCTCCACCGGAAAACAAACTTCGCCATGCCTTCGACCTACGTCAGCCGTCAGCCTACGTCCATACACGTGTTGCGCTCAGGCCTCTTCAAAACCCTAGGCCTTTTTTGCATCCGAGCTCTTCTCGCCGGGTAAAAGCCGCAAAACCCTCGGACCTAAACCCTCAATGGCCCAAATCCCAAACAGCCCTTTAACAACCTATCCCTCAACCCGTATCCGCAGACCCCGTGATTATTCTTGAACTCTTAAGCCCGAATCCTTAGCAAATTACATAGGCCCCAAACCTTACTTAAGCCCTGAACACCCCGAAACCCTGCATCCTAAACTCCCAAACTACACCCCTCGTAGACAGAGTAGGCTCACACCTTAAACCGTCAAGCTTAAACGCTTGAACCCCAAACTCTGGTTGAAACTGGGCTTGCGTGGCGCTCCCGAAGCCCCAAAACTAAGCTGAAACCCCACAGAGATCCAATCCCAAATTCTTCACCTTCAACCTTGAAGCCTAAAGCCATCCAACCCCCTACGTAATCGTACACACAAGCCGAAGCCACAAGCCGACAAGCCGAACAAGAGAACTGAACGTCAACCTACAGTACAACTCTTTTTCCTGCCCTTTTTTTGCATCCGGGCTCATCCCTGCCGGGGCACCACCTCTCCGGTCCTAATCCCACAAATAGACAAACCTGAAACCCCAAACCGCCAACTTCAAACTGAACCCTGAAACCCAAGCAGCATCTTCAACATCTTCCTCCTAAACCCTCTCTCCCTCTCAAGCGACATCTCCTAAAGAAAAAAACACGAACAAATAGACCAAGCATGGTGTCCCTGACGTTTTCCTCGAGCACTGTCGAACTTTGCCGCCGTCAGCGGCGGCGACGCCATTCGCTGCCGTCTGGGAAGCGGAGCCCTGGCAGCCCTACTCACGAAGTGTAGGAATCAGAGTAATTACAGTTTAGGATTTAGCTGCGGATTGAGAGTACAAAGCTTCAGGGCTTTAGATCTTGGGGTTAAGGGTTTCGGGGTTTGGGGTTTAGGTTTAAGGCAGAGATTCAACACGCAAAATCGAAGATTTCGTGTTGGCGGTACGATATAGGAGCCGTGCCAATTAGCATAGGGTTGTGGGGCGTACATCTCTTGTTGTGACGGAATAAGAAGGCGGACCCTGAACAGAATAGTTTAAATGTTATATGCTATTATTATGTAAGTCCAGCAACTCCAGCCGGCACAAAACAGCTACAAGTTCAGGGATTCCGGACGGGGGTTATTCTCACACACAACACAAACAGTAAGAACCAGATCTCCAACTACAGCGAGATGTTTTGGAGTATTCACTGCGGCCTATTCGTCACACTACTCACCAGTCGCTAGTGAATACGCCTGGTACATCTCTAGAGTGTTGACACCTACATACCTGCATCTGTTTCCGCATGGCGTGTGCCCATGGCAGAGAAGACCGATGCAGGCGTATTGAGGCTTCGTAGCCGCATGTGCACACCGCAATCTTTCTGCACCACGCTGCTGCTGAGTTCGGAAGCTCTGCCTTGCTCTTTGTCCCAGACGCACAGATCGTCGGGGTGTCGCGGCACGGAATTAAACAAGGCTGAAAGCCATCTGCACAGGAAGGATCTCGAGCTTTGTCGGTGAGCCTGCTCTTTTTACATTAGCCGTTCAACGTGGCTTACTGACCTGCTGCCTAGGGGCCTAGGACTGGCCTGGACAGAGCACGAAGCAGCAATCCACACAAACCCTAACTGGCTGCAGGTAGCCAAGGATCGACAGTGGCAATCGCTGGAGGCTGCAAGCGTTGCAAAGCAGGCGCCCGCATGCACGACAGTGATGCCGCCGCCGCACGCAGGTGAAGGTGCCGGAGCAAGACTGGCAGTTCAAGCCACCATTAGCCACCCACGTTGGCGCTATCAAGCTCCCAAAGGACGTTCCGGCACTGGTGAAGGAGCTTTGAGAGTTTGCCTTCGGTGTAGCGTCCAGGGACATCGTCTCGAGTGCCAGTGGCGGTAGTGCTAACAGCGCCTGCATGAAGGCTTTCTGGTCCAAATCGCAATCTTTCACGATATCTTCAGAGATGGCCCAAGCACGGTCCGTATTCTCGTCTTGAAGAGCTTGGACCAGTGCTGCGAACTCGGCGTGGGAGATGCCATCCACCCCACTTCCCTGGCCCAGCATCATCAACAGCGTGGTGACGCGATCACTGAGTGTATCTTCCAGAAGCAAAGCCAGGCTGATAAGGGCCTGCTTCTGAAGTACCCGGCCCGTCTTGGCCGAATCCAAATCCGCAAACACAGCTGAGAAGAACGCCGAGGCCGAGGCCGTGGACCCTTCCAAGGCCAAGGTCCCCAGCTGAGCGACGAACTCCCCTTCCGTGATCTGCACGTCACCGACTTGGGTGCAAAGGGTCCGGACATTGGCGAGCAGCTTCGGCACGGCTCCGCCAGCGACTCCGCCGGCCTGCCTCCGAAAGCGGGCGGCGGCGCTGCGGCTCCGGCGCGCCCGGCCCTCGGCCGCACGCTGGCGGACTCGGTCCTCGGCTGCCTGGATGGCCTCCTGGATTGCCACGTCGGAGACAGTCAAGGCACTGTACTCCGCCGCCGCCACCAAGGTCTTCGCATCGTACGTGGCCTGGAAGCACTTCTGCCATGCATGGAGAAACACGGACACCTCGACGGCGGCTTTTCTTGGGGTTGGCAGGACCTTCAAGTCCACTTCTAGGACGAAAGCAGCCAGGATCCGGAGCATCAGGATCCGTGGATTTGGTGCAGCCAGTACTGCCTGCCAGCACTGCAGGGCTGCATCGATTGGCAAGCCACAGCCCGCCAGAAGTGTGCACAACGGCTTCGAGTAGAGCAGCGTTGGCGAGTAGCCTCGCAATGCTCTGAGTGCAGCAGCTCCTTTCGGATCCAGCTTGTCAAGAAGCCAGTCAATGCAGTCTGAGTCCACCAAAACTCCCTGCAAAGACCCGCCCTTCAAGAAGTGACCGGCCAAGCGCTCAGAAAGGGCGGCTAGGCACCAGAAAGCATCGTCCCTTGGCATAACAGAACAAAGAGCGGCTGCAGTGAAATTCAAGCCCTGTGTGTAATTCAAGCCCTGTGTGTAGCCTGCGTCCGTGTTCCGGGCACAGCAGAGCATGCGCAAGACGTCCCGCACTGCCATTTGCAGTGCGGCCTCCCTTGGGTGACCCGGGAACGTCCGGTGAATGTCCAGCTCGATCTCTTCGGCGATGCGCCGCGCTCGTTGCACCTCCTTTCGCTTCTGCGCGGTGTCTGACCCACGTGGTGCGACACCGGAGAGCCAGCGCAAGCCCAGCAAGTAGTTCTTCTCCTTCATGCCCGACAGGACCACATCCCCGAGAAGCCAACTCCTGAAGCCGCCTTGGGCTTGCACCTCCTCCACCCAGGCCTGCCGGCCGCCGCTGGTGGTCCATGCACGGTGGGCCTCGGAATCCTCTACAGGAAAGAGCCACTCGTCCAAGTACTCGTAAAATCGGAAGCTTGGTGCCCAGGTGGATGCCCGAGATCGCTCCGAGATCTCGAGCCCGGAGGTCTCCGAGGGGCCGGGCAGCCGGAGCTCAGGCACGGCCTGCAGGGCTCCAGAGGAGCTCACGCTCCGCGGTCGGTTCACGGCCATGGCTGTCTTCCAGGAAGGACAGCCAGGACAGCGGGGACATTCGGTTCGACGCTAGTCACAGGAGCACTACACAAGCATGAACTCTTCGAGTGAGATACTTAACTGCTGAACCGCACACGTGGATTCCAACTCCCGGCAGGATTCACAATTAAGGGTTTCGGGCGTACCCCTGAAGTGTCCAGGTGCGTGCTGAGATCTTTCAAACCAACCCAAACCCAAACCGTCGAGTCAACTTTCACGCCACAAACCCGACATCTTGAACCGTCCGCAGCTCATCCTTCGACCGTCACAACCCAAAATCAAGTCTGGGACTTCAATCGAAAACCGGGCCCTGGTTCCCGAGCTCTGCGGAACCTAGGCCTGGCACCCAGGTCGCGATCAATTCGGGGGGCCCTCCTGCTGGGCTGGGAGGTTTAGCATTTTTAGGGCTTAGTTTGTTCGGGTTTTTGGCGCTTACACTCGGACAAGTGAAGGCAAGCTCCGAAGGCAAAGGTTGCGGGGTTCTGCAGCTCCTTCTGGGGGGGGGGGGGGAAGGGACATCGGACATGAAGTTTTCTGATTTGCAAAACCTCAAGCGAAACATTGGTCCACTAGGACTATTTCTTGTCCGCTCAAGAGAAGAACGGACGTCATTTCGCCTAAGCCCCAACCGTCCTCTCTCCGAGAAGTCCAGAAGCAACCTTAAACATCGAAAAATAGGGTGGCTGTTCCAGTCTTGGGGGCAGGGGGTTGTTGCTAGAAGGCTGGTGTTATGTCCGGCCTTCTCCCTACGCACGCTAGATATGCCCGGAACCCTGAACTCCGCAAAGGTCTTTTGCCATCTTTCGCCTGCCAAGTCGCCTGAACGGATTGAACATCTACACCGCCCCCTCGTCTTCTCCCATGCAGAATGCAAAAGGGGCTAGTCAGGCCCCCCGGGCATTTTTGCGGACCTTTGGGAGAGTGTGAGATTTGTGGAATGATGTATTGGCCAAAACTCTTTGTCTCTCTCCATCTCTCGCTCCCTCCCTCTCCCTCTCTCCCTCTCTCCCTCTCTCTCTCTCTCTCCCCCACTCTCTCTCTCTCTCTCTCTCTCTCGCTCTCCTCCTTCCCCCCTTGTCTCTATCTCACGAACTAAAACCCCAAACCCTGGAAAAAAAATCCTAAACCCTCAACCCCAAGTCTTCAAACCTATTATAAACAACTATTGCGTGATACTCCCAATTCTCAACCTCCGTCTGAAAAAATCACGGTGCCTATGGGGTTTCAAGTTGGAACTCGTACATTGCCACCAAAACTTGCCATGCATTGTGTTGGCTTGTTCTCATTCAGGTTTTGGAAGTACGAGTTCCGCTACTCAAACCGTGGACGAATATGAGAATTTGGAGCTCGATGCTTAGCTTTCAGTTGTGGGCAGATGGTTGATCGCTACTGGTCACTAGTCTAGGATTTCGGGTGTCCGGAGCAACGGAGGTCAAGGCTGTAGACAGTGTGCTATGCGCGAAAGTACGGGAAAACCCATCAAACACCCATGAAGCCACATCCAAGCAGCTCATTTGGCTGCAAGGTGTCGGGTGCACCTGAGCACACTTCCACCTTTATCTTGGTCCAGAAGAAACTGCCTGCAAACTCATGACCACTTCCATTTTGTCTGTTTTGGATTGGGCTTCACACAGCTTAGGATAGGGTCTGCAAGGATGGCCTTCAGTCAATTCTGAAAAGTCGCTTCTTCGAACGTAGGGTGTAAGGTCAAATGTTTTCGGGAAGTCTCGGGGACCTGGAAATATGTCCAGAGCGAGGACTGTCTCGCTCGACTGTTCGGGAGTTCGACTGTTCGAAAGGTTCAACCGTTGAACCCTGGGTATGCGCAAATGAGCTGGCGTCAAACTTCCAACCTTCCAAACTCGAAACTGTCGAACTGTCAGACTTTCGGGCTCGACTAGCTGCTTCGAACTCAATCTCCAAGCTTTAGTAGCCCGCTTGAAGGCAGCTTTCGAGACTGTCGGCTTGGGAAAGTTTGACGGCCCGTTCCGACTTCAGAGTGTTGAGAGCTCGACACTTTGAAACAAGCTATCAAATTATGAATGGCCCGACATCAGGTCGGGCGCACGCATGCTTCTCACACTCGGCTTGCACTTGGCACATGCTCACAAGAAGGTTCGCGGCGATTCAAGCATTCTGACATCCATCCTCTCATTTGGCGATTGCAGTGCGGTTTACAACATGTCTCACACCCCCTCCCAGTGCATCGCTTTCCGCACGCCTCATTATCACACATCATATTGGCAAGTTCGCAATCCAGTATTGTCATCAGGCATGCCAAAATCAAAGGGTATTAGTTGAATGAAGCAAACAAAACAGATGATATATCCAATGATGCTCACACTCACGTCTCGAATGTCATGCTACAAAACTCGGCTTTCCGAAAGCCCTGCTTTACCACATGCGAAACAACAGTCCCACAAATATCATATGTGCAAGGTTTCCATCTAACATGCATTAAAGTCAAAGCGATATCATTTCCGTTCCAACACTGATGGCAGAGAATCGTAGCTAATAAAAGGCGATACACAGGCTTCCACAAGGTACGGGCAGAAAGCCACAACCATGAACCAGTCTGGTGTTGCTTTCGTGAAGTTATGTGTGCGTATGCTTCGCACTACGCACAGGGAGGCAGTGAGAAATATGGAAACAAGGTTGGGGGATACATGCATCAAATGCAAGGTATTGATGTTGCGGTATATATCCATCCATGTGTGCTGTATAGGGGCCAAGACTTATACAGCATGTTGGCGGTTAGTGAGCTCGCACTTCGTCTATCTTTCTGAGGTTTGGTCGTGGTTGGAAGTACAATACTTGTGGTAGCATAATCGAGGTTTGACAGGTTTAGGGGGAAAGTCCGCACGTGAACTGAACTGAGTTTGAAGGTTAGCTCTAGACCACGGTCTCCTATCGGATTTTCAGATCTCAGTCTAAGCCGAATGCATGTGGATACAGACTTTCGTTCGCGAAATGTCGAAGTTGCTTTAGAAGCCCTAGGAATCAGCAAAGCTAATCCTGTGGACTTTAAAGATCCCATTGAGGAGTAATATCTTGGGTGTCTAAGCATATGCTGCGACTTTACAAGGCTATCTAACAAACATTATCCTGAATGTCTTTACGAAGGAGTGTTTCTTTGTTACTATTCAAGCAGAAGGGAAGCCCCCATCGAAGACCATGGGCGTGCAGATTTGAATGTATCACGCTGCAGAGCGGTCAGTGGGAATTCAAGCTCAAGGGTCTTCAACACAAGACCGCATCTTACTGTCGGAGTGTGTACATAGGCACGGGTGCAGCTTGTCCAGTACATACTCAAAATCTCTAAAGCAATGTATGTTAAAAATCTAGGATATGCTAAATGGGACATGCACAGACACCGATTTATGTGTTGGGAGACTATCTGCAGTGGTTCTAGCTACCCGGTGCTTCAAGTAATAAGGGGCTCGTCAGAATATGTCTCTATGAGACCGCAAGTTCCTCTGCCAGATACATGCAATGGGGATTGACAATGGACAATAGGATCCATGCTTGAGTTTAAGCAGTGATATCATACAGGGGCTTTATGAGCAAAACCATGCCACGTGGGGATGCTCTTCCTTCGTGACACCCGGAGTCGGAAGATACCAATTGTACCCTTTTGTTGATAAGATGCATTTACGCCACAAGCTGTCATGTAGAAGCTCTGAAGACATGCATGTGGTAATGTAGTTTGTTTGTATGATAAGCATGCACTCCCACAACATTCAAGTTCAAAGTTAAGATGCCAAGTTAGTTCCGCACCGTAGTAGCAACAAGCTGCAAGTTTAGTTCGCCTAGACTATAGGGTTGGTTTGCATAAGAGTTGCGTACATGTTGGCTTGCAAGTTTCATAAGCAATACCATGTAAATAATATGGATAAATAAAAACAGTGCCTACGCATGCAAAAGACATGGCTCTAATCTGTCATATGTGGCGTTATGCCGAGACCATATCTTTTGAATCAATGCGGGCATACTCTACAGTCTCGTGGCATAGACTGATAGGTTACTGATAGGTTGCTTATTCATCATTTACTATCAACAAAGTGAATTCTTCTTATGCTTTCGAACAAATGCTGCAGAATTCTTCTTATGCTTTCGATTAAATGCTGCGAAGTCCTTGGAATTTAAAAGAAACCAGCATATGGAATGACGGAAACCGATCGAATACGAGTTGGTTTGCATGTGAGAGCACTTGCACGTGTCACACCACCCCTCTATTTCAGCAGTGATTTTTGCTGTAAAACATGCGAGAATACTGTACATATGGGGGCCCAGGGCGTTCCA
This sequence comes from Symbiodinium necroappetens, assembly GCA_905231915.1. Taxonomy (NCBI): domain Eukaryota; class Dinophyceae; order Suessiales; family Symbiodiniaceae; genus Symbiodinium; species Symbiodinium necroappetens. Next base: position 5,309 of record CAJNJA010009513.1, on the reverse strand, counting down.
CCCTCTTTTGGAAATCCTCAAGCCGACGTAAAGCCTGAACCCCAAACCTGTGACCCGAAGCAGCCGCAGGGCGCCTCTTCCCCGACGTCCCCGAGCCTGCTCAAGTGGGAGTGTTGGGAAGGAATCAAACTCGGGTACGGTCAATGGCTTCGGGTTTTGAAGGATTGCGGATTCAGGTTTGAGTTATGATGCAGGGTTTAGGTTCTTTTGTAGGATAGGCACGATGCTTCCGGTGCCACCCTAACCCTCCCCGTCCAACCACCCGGATCGTCAACGGTTTGGGTCTTCCAGACTGGTACACCCGCATTTGGCACTTATCCTGTCCGAGAGCGGGGTTCGATCCCGAAAGCATCGCATGCTGAGACTCCATGCCGGAGCTCTTTAAAAAGAATGAGGGAACATGGTGTATGTCATAATTCGGGCTGAGGACTGAGGATAGGGTTGTCCGGGTGCTTGGCATGACACCCCGAGGCCCGAAGCCCCAATATGCTTTGACTTCACAATCCCAAACCTTTTTTTTGAACCCAGACTCTGCCAATCAGCTGGGAAGCAGCCCCCAGAATGCTTAAATCCTTGCACCCTTAAGCCAAAACCCCTCGCCACACTTTGGCAAGTTTCGTGACAGTGATCCGAATCACGTAAACCTTCAATGCCCCAAACCGGGGCTCTAAAAGCTTGAAGTATTGGTAGCTCCTGCATGATTTCCCGAACACCTGAAACCCCTCGAACCCTCAAACGTCCCTAGCCACTGCCGCGTTGCAACGAAATGCCCCACACTAAAGCTCTTCTACATTTCCCTAAACCCTGCAAATAGTGCAACAACATTGCCAGTGCGTGCAGATATAAGCCTTGTGGCAAAGCCTTCTAGCTCCAGATTCATCTTTCGACCCTATGGTAGAGAATTGCCCTGGTCGACAAGCAGGAAAGCAATGAATCTGACAAACATCCTCAGCCCTCAGCCATCAATCCGAAACAAACCTGAACACGCACCCTGCCTAAGACTACCCGCAACAGTGTTCGCCATACTATTCCTCACAAACGTCCAGCACAGTCTGTCCCAAGTCAAACTATTCGGTAAACTTGGAGAACCCCAAAACCCAAAAACCAACACCTGAACTCGCAAAGCCCTGAAACCCTTCAACCTCTTTTGCATTCCCCCTGTCTCTTTGGGCACACAACCCGAAACCTTAACATACCTTTTTTGAGTCACGGTCTGGGGTCGGCACGTTTGAATTTCAACTAACATACATAAAAATCATAAAAACTAGCCTTTTGAGACTCCCCTTCTCTGATTCTTAAGGACAAAGACATGCCAAAGACCATAAACCCCGAACAGAACCCGGCCTCCCAGGCCTGACCTTCCTTGCAGTCCTTGGTCCCGTCGACGCCCCTTCGGCTGCCATAGGGTTTTACATCAGCCAGGCGTAGGCTTTACGCCTCTCGCAACTCCAGTTCCAAAGGTTCTGGTCAGCGTGATACTGGTACTTTCCCATCTGACCACGACTAAGCTGGGAGCATCAGGATACATTATCAGTGATGCAGCGAAAGTCAGTGGTCAGGGGGCCAAGATCTCACTCATGGTTGTTCGTCGACATGCTTTGCAACAGGTCAAGACCAAAACATTCCTACGAACCAAGGAAGATCTAGGAGAACAGGAGGCGTGCTACTTCCCACTACGCGCACTAACTACACTCCTTCGGTGTTCCGCAAGCCCGAGCAAAGGAGAACCAGCAAGTCGAGCCAGGACTACACAATCACTACATATCAGGGAACAGACCAGTTAGCAAGGCTCTCAAATGCCGAGCAGAATGCCACGTGCGGGCGTCCTACCTAGTTGCCCAAGACGGAAACAAGTTACGGCAGTCCTAGCCCTAGTCCAAATAACCAGCAGCCGCAACAGGAATCAGTCGGGAGTCGTATTTCAGCTGCAGTCCATTGCAGGGGCTCCCTCTTTCTGGTGTAACTTCCTCCTTCGTGCTCGCACTGTAAAGTCGGCCTCGCACCCCCTGGCAGACGGCCCTTCAACAGCCCATGGTCAAGGTGTTCGCATCTGGTCCTCAAGGTCTAAGGGCTTGACGGCTCCTGCTGTGAGCTGGTCCGCGTGCCTCTGAACGACCGATATGAGGGACCCGGCGTCTCCCTTTCGGCACCAGTTGGCTGGGGAAAGAAAGCCTCAGACCTGCACTGCAGGCCGTGAGTTGCTGAGCATGAGCACGATGCTTTGTGACATCCACTCTCTCATCCAAGGCGTGGCTGTCCCAAGTCACTTCCAGATATCGCTTGCCCGAGCATTCTCTCGGAGCAAGTCAGACCGAGTGGCGCTCTGAACGTAGGCTTTAGGATTCAGGGTTTCGGCGCTCACACTCGGACGGGTTGACGACCAAGGGTTCCGAATATGCTTTTGTGCTTGCCTGCAGGGAAGTCACCAAAGAGTTGCTTGCGGTGAGATCTGTGCCCTGCTTGACAGGTCGATGAGTTAATACGACGTACGACGTTCTTCCCTGGCTCTGTACGGTCACAACCAGCTTGGCCACATGCACACAGCAGCAAACTTATCAGCACACCGAAGTGGAGATGAAGTGGAGCTTCTTTCAATTGGGTGTGGTGGGGCTCCAACTATAAAACATGTGAAAACAAAATCCTGGTGCCCTAGAAAATTTTCAATTTCCAAGATACTCTTCTGCAAATGAGAACGCAAGAAGCCCTGTGACTCTGGCAGCCTACTTGTGACAGTAGTGGTGAGGCAACAGAAGGGTAGTGATGGGGAAAGCAGTACTGAAAAAGAGGAGGAAGTGTTAGAATACCATCAACAGCAGCAAAACAAGAGAAAGGTAACCGCGGCAGCAGCCTGAGCAAAAGCATTGGGAACGGTGCTGCCAAACAACGTTGTTCTCAGTTTGATTTAACCGAGAACTCTTACCTTCAACATTAAGCCGCATGCGCAAAGCCAAACACGAAAATCCCACACGCCAAAGCCGAAAACCCTGTACCCCTGGCCCTGAACTCCCTCAAAAAAATTGCTCAAAACCACAGCCAGAAGCCCACAGATCCACCCACCGGCTTTCGGCCTGACCACCACCTCTTGGCCCCGGGGCACGATCTCCCTGGGGCAGCCTGGGTGCATAAGGTTTGGGGCTCCCTGCACAATAAAAGCACTTGCGTATGTGCGGTCGTGTGCGCGCCTGCATATGCATATATGCATCTGGGTTTGCGTGTATGTGTCGATGCATATGCGTACGTACATATGTCTATATGCATGTAGGATGTGCATGTGTGTGTGTATCGTTGTACGTATTTGCGTAGGTTTGCATGTTTGTACGTTTGTCTGTGTGTATGTGTGTCTGTGTGTATGTGATGGATTTGAGCATGTGTTTTAGAGCTGCAGTCGGGCACGAATTTGGCTATGTATGACTCGAGCTGCTTTTTATCTTCCATTGAACTTCTGTTGCAAATGTTAACCAGCTTTTGTCAAGGCAGCGGTGACATGACATTGTAGGCTGCGCAAGCGGATTTGAACTACGGCAAACAAAGGACTTGAGGCCTACATGATAGTACTAGTTACTAGCTTGTAGCACTTTAAGGGTTTAGGCTATATGGACAGAAGTAGGACAGGCACGCTGAACTGAACACCCAAGCGCGAGGATCGCCGCACAGGGCTTGCGGCTTTATTCCTAGCCTGACCCTGCAGGCCCTACACTCCTCAACTCAAAGTCTGAGACCTAACCAGCGAAATCTCACACCCCAAAACGAACTCCCAAAACCGAAAACTTAAGAACATTCGAAACCTGAGTCCCCCAAAGACCCTTAACAGCTTTTACCCAAGCCTACTCCCTTGCCGCGCGGGTTTGAACTCCCTCTTCCCATGTATCTTTCGCCGAGCACGACCGAACAGGTCTCAAGTCCGATAAAGCTTCAGATTTGGAGCTTAGGGTTCTAAGTTCGGAGCTGCAACCCTCGTCCTAACCCTAAAACCCTAGAGCCCTACCCCTAAACCGTCGAGGAAAGACGAGGCCACCCCTCGCAGAAATCGACCTCTGACCATCAGCTTCAGGCCCTACGAGGCTCCACAGGGTTGAAATTTCAGTTGGCCATTTCCCGTAAACACGAGACACTCGACACCCTGCGCCTTCAAAGCTCAAAACCAACAACCAATCTGCATCTAGTATCACTAAACCTTGAATGAATCCCTGCACAAAATCCTGAAGCCCTTCGCCCTAAAGTCCCAATGGCAGGTGTATCTCAGACAAGCGGCCTGGAAACTTTGGGTCGTCGTATATCCCAGCAAAGCGTGGCGACCCAGGAAGGGCGTGCCTCGGCTGCAGTTTGGGCCAGGGTTTCGGGCCTATGCTCGCACTGCGGCGGGATATCAAACGGCAAAGGGGGCGGCATGTGCGCGATCGGCGCAATAGCCGAGGGCAGCCACCCAACGCCCTTAAAGACCCAAGCCCTGAAACCCCGAAGCCCAAAACCATAAGCCCGTGATGCTGACCGGCAGCCTGAAGACCTGTAGAAGCCCCGAGCCTAAACTTCACATAAAAGGCTGGAGGCCCTCGGGGCCCTCCTGGAAGCCCCGAGTCCTGTCAGCCTAAAGGCCTCAACCCGAGGTAACACCATAACTGCACCCAAAATCTACTCCTATACTATTATATAAAGACCTTCAAGCCGCAAAACCCCAAACCCTAAAACCCTGAAGCCCGGAAAGCTGTGAAAACCACAAGCCAGGGCACGCCGAGCCGGGGGCCAGCACAGCTAAAACCGCGGCTCGCCTCTGTATGGCCACCTTGCCTGGCCAAAAGAAAAACTGAATGGGATTTTAAAATAAGGCTGGAGTTCTGGGATGTAGTGGGCTCCCACATCATTCCTCCGTTGAGTACCCCCAAACCCCCCTAAAATCCCAGTTGGCAAACACAGAGTTCTTCCTTTGGCTGCCTGCTAAAGATGGAGGACTTTGAACTCCGCAACTGGGACTCTGCAGGCGAAGCGGGTTGGGGCAAGGACACTTCAGTCGGGGATTCACTCTCGCTGTCACTCTCGGAGACTCTCGTTCTTTTTCTCTTCTCCCAGGCTCAAGTGCCGAGTCAGGCCCGCCTTTGCTTGTTCTCTCTCTCTCTCTCTCTCTCTCTTTCGCCAGGGCCATGGACAGGGGAGGTTCCCCTCTCTCTCTCCTTCTTCTTCCCCAGGGCATAGGGGGCGGGTCAGACCCCCCGGCCTTTTAACCCCCCATATGTTATGAGGCTTTCGGTGGTGTGAGAAGTATGTTCGAGTGTCGATTTTTGCTGGATGTCTCTTTGCTTTGCTTTGCTCCGGGG
>CAJNJA010009512.1:353-14510 GCA_905231915.1 Symbiodinium necroappetens | reverse complement strand
GCCATCAGCTCGTGCCGATGTCTCCTGCAGTCTCTGCACTCGTTCCAAGATATGGCTGCAAGTCGTAGGTCCACCCTGCCCCGGTTAAGGGCTCCACCTTGGGCTGTTAGTCTGAATGCTTCCCTACAGTTACCATGTCTTAGATGGAAGACATATAGGGTTGGGTAGATGTAAGTGCATCCATACACATGTGTGGGCAAAGCAAAATTGCAAGTATGCATACAAACGTGTCATGACAAATCTATGAACCGGCACAAACATCTATCCATGCATGGGAAGCTTATACACGTGATTACACATGCATATATGGATATATATACATACATACACACATACATACATACATACATACATACATACATGATGGGGTTCCAAAGGTGCCGATCGGAACCGAATTGAACACTATCTGTCTACCGATGTCGCGCAAAGTTTAAGCGGCAGTTTTTCCTGCTGACCTGAGCACCCGCAGCCATGGTACGGAACATCTATGCAAGTATCTACAGCGCTGTGGGCGAACGCCTGAATGCGTGGGCTGCTGCTGTGCAGCAAACTCGAATTCAGGATCTACGCGGCTTTTCCGACGGTGACGGCGAGAAGCCAACAAAAACCGGCTACAAGGACTGCTTCGATTTGCACAGGCATAAGGCATCATTAGCAACAACATGGACATGCTTTAGTCTGCACGCCGCCTGCTCACTTACAAATCAGCAATTGTTGCAAGCTTCATCCTCAACACCGGACACACACTGGGAATGAAGCATCTCCTTGATTGGCACAGTGAAAACTTTGCTGAGGCTAAAAACGTTGTGCTGTCGCATGATTGCAGTGACACGTGGATTGCAAGGCCTCCAGACGATGGAGTTACACCCGACGTCTGTAATTGTTCATACAGGATCAGAGCTAGCATGTGAAGGTTCTTTCCAACGCCTCATTGCTGGCAAGCTGAAGCGCCTGCAGTCCACCACTGAGCAGCCAGAACTCCAGAAAGCACCCGTCAAACCAACACCGGGGACCTTTCCGTGCTGGCCGGTCTAGGCATTGCCTTTCGGCTGTCCCAGTCATGATCTCGCCCATGGCTTTATGCATACATGCATGTGACCGCATATCCAATGGTCTGCACATGTTGCTGTCTAGAGGCAACTAAGACCTCATCACGGCATCCTCTATGCACATATTGCATTTTTCTATAATATATGATGGCAGTATGTTCTTCGACACAGCCTATCTTCTTCTCCTCCGCTGTGTGTCTCTCTCTCTCTCTCTCTCTCTCGACGTGCCACCACGAGGTTCAGGCTTTCTACCTAGTCTACACCGAAGCAATTGTTTGTAGTCAATGCAGCATCGTGACGGACAGCCAACCCAACAAACCCATTCCAGTGGGCAATTCCTTTTTGAATGCAAAGCCCCCCCTACCCTCCTCGGGCTCTCCTTCCTTTTCGACTTGGGCTGGTCTAGGAGCCCACCTTTGCTGCTTGGGCGGATTGCCTGCATCAGCACAGACATGCCATCAGCTCGTGCCGATGTCTCCTGCAGTCAAGACACACCTTACCCTGGCTCGGGGCTCCACCTTGGGCCGTTGGTTTGGATGCAGCCACATCCACATCGGGCTGGGCGCTGGGCCCATGAGGCTTTTCAACTTCGTGTGCAGAGTCACCGGGAATCCTACTAGCCTGCTACTGGTGCGGATCAATGTGTGCATCTTAGGTATGTACGCACATCACGAATACACTGAAAAAATAAGGGGGGTTATAGACACAGCCATAAGCATGCACACACATGCATCCGACCATCCATTCCATCTGTCCATCTGTCCATCCATCCATCCATTTATCCAATCCAATCCAATCCCATCCCATCCATCCATGCATCCATCCATCCATCCATCCATCCGCGCATCCATCTATCCCCGCCTGTACACAAGCACATATATATATATATATGTACACACGCATATGTACATATATGTATAAAAAATATAAACAAATGAACAAATATCTATATATATATGTGTGTATATATATACCGCATTGTATACATACATGAGTTATATTCTATTCGTTTGCTACAACTGCCAAGCGAGACGTGAATGGCTACTTCATCATATCATGGATCGCTACATGTGCTGCTACGCACTATCTGTGCACAACGGCCTACAGCATACAATGGAATATTGCTGGTGGAAATTTGGGGTCGAGCATTACAATCGGTGTGTGGCAAAAAGATAAGCCAAGCATAAGCCTGCACCACGCCAAGAATGAAGCATCTGTTTGACTGGCACAGCGGAAATTCAAATCACAACAAACTGACGGCACACCATGGCAGACCTGTTGTGCCGTCGTATCGAGCACGAATTGGGGATGTCGATGGGCCAGGACTGGGGCTTTAATCCTGCGTGCTGGGCAATGCAAATGGACGAGGATTACATGGGAGTCTCCAGTCGGATGAGCCGTGCAACTCACCCATTGGGCGCTGTGGTTGCAATGATGCATGACGGAGTTACAGCGAACGGTTAGAAAGGTTCAGAAAGGATCGAGCTGACATAGCTCATCGCTCGCAAGCAGAGGCACCGTGCAGTCCAGCAGCCAGAACTCTAGAAAGCACCCTTCAAGCGAATACACTAGGGGGACCTTTCCATGCTGGACGTGCGATGGTGACAACTCAGCGGCAGGACTCAGCCAAAAAATTCAAGCAATGCTTGGGTCTGATCAGAGTGGCGGCGGAACAACCACCCAATACTAATCTGCCCGGGCGGCACATCGGCCGGGGAGGAAGTCGGAGGAAGCACTAACACTAGTACGAATACTCATACGAGTAGTAGTAGTAGTAGTAGTAGTAGCAGCAGCAGTAGTAGTAGTAGCAGCAGTAGTCGTAGTAGTAGTGTAGTAGTAGTAGTAGTAGTAGTAGTAGTAGTAGTAGTAATGGTAGGGCCCCCCCGCCTCTACCAACCACCTCTCCTAAACACTGTTTAAGAGCACATCCATTCTGCTCGGTATTTACAGTACTTTCGTGATGTCGTAGTCCAATACCAACCAGCGCTGTTGAAGGGTGGGGGTGGGGGAAGGGGCGTGGGGAGGGGGGGGGGGGGGGTGCTGACATACTTTTTAAGAGCACATCCATCTTACTACTAGGTATTGTAATCTTGTAGTCCAAATACCCACGATGATGATGTTGAGTTTAGGCGCCAGGTGGTTGATAGAGGGGGGGGGGATGCTAGTGGTAGTAGGGGGTGGCTGGTGGTGGTAGCAGCAGCAGCAGCAGCAGTAGCAGTAGTAGTAGTAGTAGTAGTAGTAGAAGTTGTGGTAGAAGAAGAAGAAGTAGTAGTAGTAGTAGTAGAAGTAGTATTGGTAGTAGTAGTAGTAGTACTACTACTACTACTCCTACTACTCCTCCTACTACTACTACTACTACTACTACTACGACTACTACTACTAGTAGCAGTAGTAGTAGTAGTCGTCGTCGTAGTGGTGGTAGTAGTACTAGTCGTAGTAGTAGTAGCAGTAGCAGTAGCAGTAGCAGTAGCAGTAGCTGTAGCTGTAGCTGTAGTAGTAGTAGTAGTAGTAGTAGCAGCAGTAGAAGTCGCAGCAGCAGCCATGGTAGTGGTGGTGGTGGTGGTGGTCGTGGTAGTGGTAGTGGTAGTAGTAGTAGTAGTGGTGGTAGTAGTAGTAGTAGTCGTCGTAGTCGTAGTGGTCGTTGTAGTAGTAGTAGTAGTAGTAGTACTAGCAGAAGAAGTAGTAGTAGTAGTAGTAGTAGTAGTAGTGGCTCCCGCATGGCAGCAGTAGTAGTAGTAGTAGTTGTTGTTGTTGTCGTCGTTGTTAGATCCAAAATAGCCTTGGGCCCTGAAAGCCTTGAGGTTGCTTAGAACACGCCTACCTGCCATGGCTCAGTGTTCAGATGCCTCCGAAAGTGGCTAACATCAGGCCAGGAAAAACATTGCAATCATGGGTAGTCCGAAAACAAAGCCAGGTAGTCCAACAACGATGGAGCCAAAATCTGTGTCCCTGCTTACCGAAAAATCCAGGCCGGAAAACTTGACGTTATTGGGTCCAAAACTAATCCGGGGGTTCTCAATGAGGCCAGAAAGCTTTACATTACTCGGGTCCCCCATACCCTACTGACCGGACCCAAACATCATTCGTGAAGCGCTCGACGAGCGCCGTACGACGATGTCACCTTCGCTGTGAAGCCCATAACGTGCCTCTTTGCAACTTTCATGGGCTTAGTTGCCGCCAGAAGCAGTCCACCGCACAGCAACCTCACTGCTTCCGCTACAGAATTCATAATAGCAAAGGCCTGCTCATCAACAAACATACTGTGGTTGCTAACCTGCGTATTTCGGCTGCAAATTAAAAAGCGTGCAACACCGATGCCGCTGCCCAGCAGGAAAATACCCGTACCAGGAGCACTCTTGCGTGCACCTTTCCACATGTATCACCACAGGAAGTCCCTGATGAGACTGGCAACCTATTACGGAACCGGTGGTTGCCAGCTGCAGCCGCAGCCCTGGCCTTGGCATGCCAACCTTGAGGAGAATATTAACTATAGATGCCGTTGCTGTCTGATCGGTCAACTTCCACTGCCTTTTGACATGGAAAGGCTCGTGCACGGTTTGCCCAAGTGCGAGAACGACAGCTGGCGTGTCTCAGCGTCGATCTTGTGTGGCAGCAACTGTTGCGGTGTATCGGCATACACGCAGAGGACACCAGCATGCATCTTCGTTTCTGCGATTGGGCCTTAAACTGTTTGAGATCACTGAGCGCAGTCCGCTAACCCAAAGTGCTACAACGACGACATGTCTTCTGGACTCGTGAAGCTGGTAATGCAACCGACTCAGACGAAAATGCTTCTCGGACTCTATGAACATCGGACGTGCAGTCGATGAAGTTGGCTGCGCTGCCAAGTCTCACTGACTGTCACTATCTAACTCAGCCGCAGGCTATCTCGCAAATACTGACAGTGATGTGGATGTGCTTCGGAACTCAAAAGTCAAGCAACTATTACTACTATAAGCAGCGCTCAACATGACTGCGAGTGGGCAAAATGGCTGTCCAGCCTCGGTCTGTGGTTGACCGTAGTGTCGTACCACTGTTCAAGCCGTGGGCTTGCGAAGCTTCTGTTTAAGACGTGGAAGGTGCGAGCATAGTGGCACACTCCGCACGCGGGTTCGAAAGTTCTTGCTGCAAGCAGGCCCGAACTTCCGGATCGAAGTCAGAAGTGAAAAAATCACCTCAGTCTTGTGCATTCTAGCGGCTGCTGTGCTATTGCTTGAAAGCCTGGCACATGTGGGTGCACAGTGGCGAGATCAACCGACGAATGCAAAAGCAGAAACCAGTAGCCATCTGAAATCTTCTTCAACTAAGCAAGTTCATTCCATCTATACAGTACAGGAACCAGCCTCAACTGTGTCTACTCCCACAAAGCTTTCCTGTAAGGCTGACTACCCAGCAGCGCAGCCACCGGCATCTTTGCCAGAACTGCCTCCCAGGGTCATGTACTCTGCCTATCCTCGAAGAGCGGGCCGTTGTTGGCACCGCAGCAGTTCTAGCTCGAAACCTGAGCCCTCCAGCCTGCACAGCTTTCCGATCAGTGGAAAAGGCTCGGGACGAATCCGCCGTCTCCAGAGCCTGAAAACGAACCACGGCCAAAGCCTGCTCCGCTGGTGAAGCATCCCAAGACCTCGGCTGTGCCTCGTTCAAAATGGTGATCAACTTCTGGATGGAAGGAAGGGTGCGGGGCATTCCGGCCTCCTCTACTCTCGGCTGAGCTCATGAGACGGAGGTCTGCACCTTCAGAAAACTGTCAAAAACCGTCCCGTCCTTCTTGCACAGGATCTGCATCAGGATTTCGAGACGCTCTGCTGCTCGCATAGCCTCAAGCTTCCAACGAATGGCCTGAAGCGTGGGTTGTGACTGCAAAAACTGCCCGGCCATCGGTACGTTTTCGTTTAAATAGTTGACAAGAGCTCTGAGATACTGTTTGGGCTGTCCGTGAAAAGTGGCCCATGCCATGGCAGCCCAATTTTCAGCCAAAAGGGCTCTAAACGCATGACAGTCTTAGTCTAATGCCGAAACCATAACCTACCACAGGCGAAACCACCAAAGTCCACCAAACTCGAGGCAAACCAGGTTCCGGGGTTTTCATGTGGTGCTGCGGTAGCAGGGGTTTCGCAGTTCCTCGGTCCGACCTGCAATTCTTCCCTCTGCCGCTCCACCCCTCGCACGCAGCATCCACTTCCTGTGCCACTTCCTGTGTCTGGAAGCCAACGCAGCAGCTTGTCTCTGCAAACCAGGATCGCCAACATGGGCCGGATTTACCCCGCTCTACGTGTCACCTCTACTCTAGTAAACATCCCGCCGGGACCTGGGCCAACTTCGGCTTCCGATGATGCGGCAGATGGCAGTACTTGCAGCCCAAATCTGCTGCACATCTCCTTCAGCAGAGACCACGAGCTGCAACAAAGACACATTGCACTGAGCCAAACATACTCCAGAAGCTTCAGTGAGTGCAAGCAAGGTTCCCTGCCGAGAAGAGAATGCAAGGTCGACGGCAAAACTCGGGATGTCCCGACTGGCCAGGAAGGACTTCCAGCAGATTCTCACGCTCGTCGTCCTGCACAAGGCCCGTCGCACGGCAACAGCTTGACAGATTCGATTAAATCGAATTACGCAGTTACACAATGCCCCCACATGCTCATCGGCCTTTTCTGCTCCAGGATCGGCGGCCGAGCTTTCGCTGAGGCAAGGTGGGGCAAAGGAAGGCTCGTCGGCTGCAAAACTTCCAATACCCAGTTCCGCAGACGGAATGGGATCGTCCGGAGTCTGATGAACCTCGCCTTCCTCCACAGGTTGGTCGGCCTTATGCTGGAGTCAAAGCTCGAAGTTTGAAAGAACAAAAGCACAAGCTGAACGTCAAATCAAGCTGCCCCGTTGCGCATGCCAGTCCACAGGGCTGGTGGGATGCCATGGGCCCAAAAAGCCCCAAGAGATTGAGACACCTAGGCTGTATCAGTTTGGAGTTGCCTGACTTGAGCTTCCTTTTCTCGTTTCGTGTGCCTGCCGTATACTTAGAAACCAAGGTGCCCTTGCTCTCCGGAGCTCAGACTCTACACGTTTCGAAGTCGCAACATTCCGAAGCCCCACAGCTAGAGTACAGGCGCGAGGCGCCTTGATCCGGCTGCCCCCCCTCTACCCCTCGAGCGTTGTACCTCCTGCTTTGCCAAACCAGAACAGCATCGGAGCTTCTGATGACTATGCTCGTTAACTTTCTTCTTTGGCAAACAGTGCCGTTCCTGTGGTATTGCAAGTTGACTTCGTCAGTCTACATTGATCTTCAAGTGCCTCGTCTTCTTCCATCTTTTTTCTGCAGGTCAGCTGGTGCACGGCTTGAGTGTGAGTGTGTGTCTGTGCGTGTAAGTGCCAAAGAGCATAAGCTAGGCACAGCCAGCCGCAAAACATGCAGAAGCAACGGCAACCCGCAACCCTTGCAGCACGATCCCAAGCTCCGCAACACCCAAGAGAACTCTACGCTTCACACGAGACGAGGTCAGTCAAGAAGCATTTGACAAGTACCTGTCCAGACTCGGCTCGTGCTGGAAATCGGCCTGGGCTGGGGCCCAAGGATGTCCAAGGAGGCCAGGAAGCTTCCAAATTCTACAGCCAAAAACCCCTTGTGATCTGGATTGGGGACTTGAGGCCTGCAAGGTCTCGGAGGCTCGGCCTGTGTCAGTTCAAGCTTCAAGGCCTCAGATTCAAGAGAGGACATTTGCAGAAACCCGGCTGTGCTATCCCCTATCCATGCCAAACACAAATCTGCCAACAGCCTTTGACACTGCAGCCATGTCTTACTTCCCAAAACAGGCTTACCTCAACGAGTTCTGGCAGGGAGTCTTGCTCCATGTGTGATATCGTCTCTTCCTGATCGCATGTACCAAACATCTGAAAAGCCAGTTCCGAAGCTCAAGACTCTTACTGTATCAAACGCTGTGGCCTGGCCCGGCAAACGGGCTGGAACACTGACTGCTCGGCGATGTCCAGGTTCACCCATGCGCTCCTGGATCCGTCTCAGCTTGAAGCACTTCGGACAAACATGAATATTCATGTGGGCAGGAGCGGCGAAGCTTGATGTGCTGGCCAAAACCCCAGAGGATGCTGGGTGCTGCAAGTGGACTGGCTAGGCAAAAGATTCAACAAAGCATGAATCTGGCGTTGTCCTCAAGAGGGACCTGGAGGAAGGTGTTCCTGTAAGCGACGACTGGCATCATCTTTCCTGATGATCCGGCTTGGCTTGGCAACCAGCAGGAAGACCGCACACACAGTTGCAAGATGCCGCGGGCACGTAAGAATGGACCTTCCGCATCGGGGATCACAGCCTTCGCAAGTCTCTGCGGGCGAGCAGCGGTACCGGGTAGATGACGCACTCAAACCGTCTTCGCTGCTTTAAGTGTGCTAGAGCCAAGACAACAAGCAGTGGGCAAACAGCTAGCTGCAGCATGAGATGCCATCGCGCATCAAACGGCAATCTACGCTGAATCTTTGCTTTACTCCGCTGCTCCTGCAAGTCTGCTCACTGTGGATTCTCAGCTGCATAGGTCCAAGCGACCCATACATTGGTGGAAGCTAGTGGCCAAATCCCGCAAAAGCTAATCTAGAAAATGCCTGTCCATTCCCGACGACAGATACTGCAAACGACGAACTGTTGCCGTCACCGTTGTTCCACCGACATTCAGCATCACGTTGTGGTTTATTAGATCGAATCGCTACATTCACTCATAAACTGAAGTTTAGATGCTGATCTCACTCATTTTGTGCATTCAGGTCACGAAGCGAATGCGGTATAGTTGATGCAACCAGTGCAACCCGCCATGAGTTTACATGCCATTTGTGCATGGCAGGGCCAACAGGGCTGCTGAGTGCAGGTGTGCTCCCAGCAATTCGCAGCTTTGACTCAGTAGGTGCTGCCGGGAGCCTCCGAAGCAGCTCCAGTCGCTATGCTTCCAGAGTTTCCAGCTGATTCATCTTTCAACAGGTTTGCCAATAGCCCGCTAACCCCAAAGCGAAAGGTGCGAGGATGGAGAAACTCCCCTGATGGCAGCATCTGCTCGACCAGCTTGATGTAGGACATGGCATCATCATACGTGCGCACCCCACCAGAGACCTTTAGGCCACGCTGCACGACTTTATCTCCATCACGGCTTCGCAGATCCAGGATGACCTGCAGCATAGTCTGCACTGCCTCCAGCGTTGCCCCAACTTTGGTCTTGCCCGTGGAAGTCTTGATAAAGTCTGCGCCGTTGCTGAAGGCATCCAGCGATGCCTTTGCAATAAGGTCTGGGTTGCACAACTCGCCGGTCTCAAGGATGACCTGGCTGGCGAAGGATTAAGGCACATCATTTAAAGGCGGAAAGGTTGTTTGGGTTCCTAACGCTGTCGGGAGTCCTAACGTTGGCTCTCTGCTTTGTTTACAAATACTGTACATTGCATGTGCTGGTCAAGCTATTGGGGACTTTGGATTAGCAGGGTTTCGTTTTGCCCCAAGCTATTGGGGTAGTGCAACTTCGAGTCCTGTCTTTTGTGAACCTATTGGGGAATTGCAATTTGAAGGGTTTTGCGTCAAACTATTGAGGAATTCCAACTTGTAGGGTGTTGTTTTGCCCAAGCTATTGGGGGAGTACAATGTCGAGGTTCCTGTTTTGTGTCAAGGTATTGGGGAATTGCAGATAGCGGGGTTTCGTTTTGTCCCAAGCTATTTGGAAATTGCAATTTGCAGGGTCTTGGTTTGCGCGAGCTATTGAAGGATTACAATTTACATGTTGTTGCGTTGTGTCAAGCTGTTGGGAATTCCAACCTGCAAGGTATTGTTTTGCCTCAAGCTATTGAGGGATTACTTTACATGATGTATCTTAAACACGCCGCTCATGTGGCGAGACTGGTTCCTCATATTTCTTAAGCACGCCCCTTCATGTGGCGATCCAGTTTCGTCATGCATCATAAGCATGCCCTTTCATGTGGCGATTCCGGCTCATCACATATCTTCAACACGCCCCCTCGTGTGGCGCTCCCGTTCATCATAACGTATGTTAGACAGGCTCCTCATGTGGCGATTTCGGTTCATCATACCCCTGAAACATTCCCACCTTCCCCCGAATTGGACGAGACCGCTTCATCATACATCTTAAACGCGCCCCCCTCATCACCTATCTTCAACACCCCCCCTCATTTGCCATTTTTTCACTAAACTGCTAAACCCACCGCCAACTTTTCACAGACCCGCGGCTGCGGCAGGGCTGAAAAAGAGAGCGGGGGGATTTGGGGGGCGCAGACCCCCCCCATTTGCAACCACAATGTCCGTATCAGAGGTTCTGAAAGGAATCGTATGTGTGCTGTTTTTGCTGGCAAGATACCATTTTGAAGCGAACTTGCACGGCGGCTTAAACAAGGTTTAAACAAGCTGGGTGGGGGGCTGACAAAGCAGCGCAAAGCATTCCGGTGTCTTGATGCATGCCTTGGGAGGTCTTCTCACAGCATGGTTCGTGCGAAAACTTAGAAGCAAGAGAGGGCAGACATGACATTGGATTCCGTGCACACACGCGCACACACACGCACGCACGCGCACACACACACACACATGCGTACTTAAGAGACACTCCAAATGGATTGCGTTGTTGTTGCTGTTGTTGTTGAGCATATATCCTGAACACGCCAAATCATTTGTCGATTCCAGTTCATCATACGTCTTAAGCATGCCCCTCATTCGGCGATTCCGGGTCATCATACTTCTTAAGCACGTCATTTCATGTGGCGATTCCGGCTCATCATATTGTATCTTAAACATGCCCCGTCATGTGGCGACAGAGGTTCATCACATGTCTTATGCACGCCCCCTCATGAACCCGCAGCCTGTGGCCCGCGACCCGAGCGACCCGCGGCAAGGCTAAAACAATGACTGGAGCGGACCAGAGGGGATCAGGGGACCAGAGGAGCACGTGACCAGGACACCCGAGGGGCCTAGGCCAACCCTACCAAGTTGCAAAATCTATAATACAGCATTTGCTCATATTTGCTCTTTTTTGAATGAAGCTATTGTGGGCACGGACCAGGGACAAAAGGACAAGGGGACCAGAGGACCAGAACGCCGGGTCAGGGGCTTAGGCCAACCCCGGGCCCCAGAACAGAGCCAACGTCAAGAATCCAAAAAACCCCGGGAACTAATTTAAAGGATCCAAAAAACGTCGACACTTTCTGCATTGGTTGTAGAAAGTAGTACCAACATATACCAATGCTGACTCAGCTTACGCCTCTCAAAGCAGCATGGGGCCTTGAGCAACGTGCTGCGCCCAGTCTCCGCGCAGTACTGCTCCAGCAGCCCCTTTGCCACCCGCACCAAGTCGCAAGACTTCGGAGAGCCGCCGGTGTTAAGGTACTCCTTCCAAGGGCCACAACTGCCAAAAGCACACCCTTAAGAGTCCAAGGGTGCCTTGTAGCAAATTACAAGGTCAATCTCGTCGGCTCCGAGCTCAAGAGCATGTCTGACCTCGCTGGCCTTATCCGTCTCTTTTTTTGGCCTTTCCGCCCAACCAGAACCAGAACAAGCCAGCTGTGAATGGTGCAAGAGCATGCTGCTGACAGCTTCCCATTGTAGCAAAGGAGCCACATCTGTCACGCTGCTGTCGCCACTGGGAAAGTTTACCACTGTGGCCACCCGCATTGCGTCCGGCTGCCCAAGATCATTGCAGATCTTCCTTCGCAAACGCTGTGCTTCCCAAGCATTGTCTATGCAGAAACGAGGCGCTATCCCGAAAAGACACATGATCTGCAACATGCCTCATGCGCAGTCGCAGCCAGAGCATTACCCAGATCTCGGTTAAGGCAACATCCCCACTACAGCCATCGCACGTCTGGGTGCAGAGCATTTCTATGCGATTGGAGGCTTTGGGACATATCCAGTGGTGTCAGTCTTTACACTAGAATACCGACCACAGGCAACTGCGCACAACGGTTCCCACACTCGGCAAACTCGCCGCTCAAAGCATCCCAGTGGCGCTTTTGCTGCTTGAATGAACTCCGGAAAAACGCAAACCGCCGGCACTGCAGTTTGGAGGGCGTTACTGCCAGAACCTGCAGAAAAGCCCCGGCGATAAACTCAGAATCAGAAGAATGCTGACAGCTCTCCACATCTCTCCACCGACACACTTGCCAAGCGCTAAGATGGCGGGCTCTTGCCTTGAAGTACCAGCTCCCCCACAGAGCTCACAGTGTCCTTCTCCCGGTCCAAAGCTGTCAAGTCCATCAAGGACACAATCTTCTGCCGCATCTTCTTTCCGGTTTCCATCTCCATCAGGGATGGCTTAGGCCGAGTCTGGGAAAACTACACATGCTACGAGTATTGCCCGGATGTCCACCCTTGCTTGCAGCGATGGCAAGTGGCTACGCCGCTTACGCCTAGAAGTACATGCCGCTGGCGAGATGCCCTCATCCTGGCTGGAGGGTCTTGAGTCCGACAGCAGGCGCTTCCAGCAGTCACTAACAGCTAGCAGATGTTGGAATAACTTGCAGGTGTCCGCTTGAACCGCGCTGGGGCGAGCAAGCTTCTCCATGGCCTCTTCCGTCCCTGCCTTGCCGTGCTAAGTCAAGCGAGCCGGGCAGACCTAAACCGACCTCCTTGAGCTTGAAGTTCAACCCTGACTCTTCCATAGCGAACCAAGCCCGTTGGGCAAAGGGGCACCTGCTGACTATACTCCATTTTCGCAGCTCCGCATCTATCAAACACCGTTCTGACTAAACCCAAACCAGCTGTCCAAAACTCTGGCGTACTGCAAAACACAAGCCTTTGCACATCCACTATCCAGGATGCGTGTACAAACAGTTCGAAACCTTTCCAAGCCTTTGAATGCGGAGCTCGATCTGAGGACGTGAGTCGATCAGAAAACTAACGGGACTGATGAAGCACAGGCGACACAAACAAGGTGACGCCACATGAAACGACCCGCGTGATAGCAGGGGTGTTTTTTAAGCAAATCTGCCGAGGTAAAACGATGATGTCTGGATTGCTAATTCTTGCTTTGGGGGACATCCTTGCACAACCTGGAAAGTTTTCGGGTCTGGCTTTCGTCATTGCCTTATCCTTGGAACTAGTGTTTTTGGTGGTTTTGCCACAGCGAAAACAAGTCTTTTTGCGTTTGATGGCTTGATTGTCTGGCAGCATGTCTTGACAGTTTTCCGGATAAGATGGCCTTTTTGGATTTCGGTCGAGGGTTGGCCATGCCTTCGTAGTCTTTGGGGGGCGGCTTGCATGCTTGGGATTATTGCTTGGAGAAAGGCTTCGGGCTCAGCCGCTATGCAATTGCAAAGGTATACTACTATAGGATTAGAGTATACTCTTGGTTATGGTATTATAGAATGGTTAGGGTTGAGAGACGTGCTGAGAGGGTTCAAGAGCCCCTGACCCCATGGTTTCACTCTGACTTGGTTGTAAGACCATGCAGTACAGTAGCAGCAGCAGTGGCAGCTGCAGCTGCAGTGGCAGCTGCAGCAGCAGCAGCAGCATAGCAAGGGTGGTTAGTGCAGCAGAACTAAAAGTACAGCTACAACTAATAGCACTGCTACTCCAAGGACTGCTCGGTAATGGACGTCGTGCCTCCTTAACACCCCAGAAGCAGACAAAAACAAGCATAACCCGCGGGTCACTTGGTAGTGTTAGCACAGACAACCTTGTGTTGGCTAGAGCTGCGCGCAACCGAATTGCACATTGCTGAGCTGCAGCCACGCGACATCTTATGCATAACCTTGGCAGCAGCTACCGTTTGCCGACCCCTGATGTGTGTGGGGTCCCCAACACTGGTGGTATCTTCGGCCATAACTGGTACCAGCGCAGTGGTCTGGGAGAAAGGATCCTGAAATTACAACTGACAGGCTAAGCTATTCGGATCTCAAGATGCTTGCTAGGCCTTGTAGTTCTACTACTACTGAGACGACGACTACTACCGCTACTATTTGCATTGTCATTACTGCTACTACTAATGCGACGACGACGACGACGACTACTACTACCACCACTACTACGACTACCTTTACGACCACCACCACCACCACCACCACGACTACTACTACTACTACTACTACTACCGCCAATACTACTAGTACTACTAGTACCACTAGTACTACT
>CAJNJA010009510.1:0-10892 GCA_905231915.1 Symbiodinium necroappetens | reverse complement strand
AGTAGTAGTGGTAGTAGTAGTCGTAAGCACCTCGGCTCAATCACGTCCCAGCAGCGGGACTATTTTTTTGATGAGGGGCAGTAGCACCCATGCCATGGAGCAGACAAAGCGGAAAACTGAGTGTGCTAACAGCGCTAGCGCTGCTGACAAGAACGAGTGCAGCTTGTCAAAGGGACAGGTGCCGAAACAGCTCCCACGCTTTGAGCAGGACCAGCCGCAAATGGGAGCTGCCCCCGATGGAGAAGTTATAAGTACCGCCGACGGCCACGCTGAGGACAAAGGATGAACGCAGCATAAGAGCAACGGCAAGAAACACAAGCTGAAGCCACGGCAGGAACGCAGCTGGCCAATAGCGCATAAAGGCCTGGCCCGAAGAAGGAGAAGAGTTATACGAAGGACAAAGCAAAAGGGGAGAGAGAGGACAAAGGAGCGAGAGAAAGGAGAAACGGCCAAAGGCCATGCCGAGAAACAGCAGAAACACACCACGACGGGCCGATAGCACAGGAGGGCGCGGCCCGAAGATGGAGAGGCCGTGCAAGGTCACGCCGAGGAGAGAACAGAAAGACTAGCGTGCAGAGGCGCGGCCCGAGTATAAAGAGCGAGAGAAACGGCAAAGTGGCCGTGCCGAGGACAAAGGAGGCACGCAGCAGGACTTACAAATTGCCAAAAGCGCGGCAAGGCGTGGCTCGAAGATGGAGAAATATACTATAGGCCACGCCGAAGACAAAGCAGGAAGGCAGCAGGACTGGCCAATAGCACATAACGGCGCGGCCCCCAGAAGGAGAAGAGTGATATGGCCAAGGGCCACGCCGAGGACAAAGCAAAAGGGGAGCACGACCGGCCAACACAGCCAAAACATCCCAGGACGGACCAATAGCGCACAAGGCCGCGGCCCGAAGAAGGAGAGACTGCGCAAGTCCACACCGAGGACAGAGCAGTATAAGGATCGAGAGAAACGACAAAATGGCCACGCCAAGGAGGAACTCAGCAGAACTTCCAAAGATCCGAAGAAACGCGGCCCGAAGAAGGAGAAGAGTTATGTGGCCTTTGCAGGCCAACATAGCGCACAGAGGCGAAGAAGGACCGAGAGAAAAGGTGAAACGGCCAGAGGCCATGCCGAGAACACAGCAGAAACACATCAGGCCAGGCCAATAGCGCACAAGGTCACCCCGACAAAGGAGAGACTGCACAAGGCCACGCAGAGGAGAAAGCACGAACGCACAGGCTGCTAGACACGCAGGCTGGGACGGGAACGAGGGTCAAAACATGTCACAACCCAGAGCAGCAGCAGCAGCAGCAGCAGCAGCAGCAACAGGAGAGCACCAGTTCGAGCTTGCAAAGCAACAGGCCAACCTGTCGCAAGCAAACATGCGAGAGCCAGATAAGCCCCAGCAAGAAACACGACCGGAGGCAGCAGGAAAAGCGAAGGGCTCAGACCAACGAGAAATTCGTGAGGGAGTGAGGGAGAACAGAGAGGGGTGGGTCGGCTATGATCATACAGCGCGTCAGAATCGACCAACACCCGGTCAAATGGGAAAGGAAGGAGCACCAAGCACCACAAGGTGGTCTCGGGGTACAAGGGGCCGCAGTTAGGGAGAAGGAGGAGATAAATTCAAAACTGGAAAAAAAGGATGGCACGAACGGCACGAAGACTAGCGGCCTTTAACAGGCGCTATAGAGGGGCGGAAGACAGACGAGCAGGCACAGCGCCGAAGAGGTGGACGGTACCAGGCGAAGAGAGACGAGCAGACGATGCCGAGGCAAAAGCGGAAGGCAGGAAGGCAAGGAGACAGGAGAGGGAGCGGCGAGAAGGGGGCGGAGAAAAGCAAGGAGAGAGCGTGCAACTGGAGCAGGAGAGCAGCCCTAAACTCTCAACCCCTGATCCCCGCTCCCTAAACCAAGTGGGTCAAGTGAGGCGTGCCCTGTGGGGGGTCGGCGTGGACAAGTGCAAGTGGATTCGCCCATTTGCAAACGCTTAGCGTTATGCGTCTTTGCAAGCGTGCAAATTAACAAAAAACTGAAGTGTGCGCTTTAACTTAGAGGTTCCCGTTTGCGTAGGGCACCCCTTGTTTTACAACGTCAAATGATACTCAGGCTGTCGAGACTTCAAGTGGGCCGGTGTTTTCGGAGGCCGCCATGCTCGCACAAAACCTTGTCTTCTGCATCTGGGCCCTCGACACCCAGCTCGGCACCTGTAGGAGACGTGGCACTGGCACCTGTGCAAGGCCACATTGTTCCCACATGTGCAGTCCTTGTGATAAAGTGTCGTGCTCATCCGTGAACCACATGGTGAAGGCTCGGAAAGCGAGCCAAGGGGATTCTGCTAGCAGTCGCGCCCCGAGAACTTCTTCTGGGAATCTCTCAATGTAAAACCAGAGCCTAATGCGGGGCTGTCGCCGCCGTCCTCAGCCCCCTCCACCTGCACGGCAGCTCTGTTTCAGGAAGAGCTCAGCTTCGGATTGGAAGGCCTCCGTCTCAGTCTTGAGTGTGTTCGTGTGTCTTGGAATCTTGCAGCCGAGTCTGAGTAACGTCGATTTCGAGAACACGAGGGGGGTCTCCAGTCCCTTTGGATCCGGCATGTAAGCTGCAACATCCTACGGATGATAGCCACCCTGCACACACTGCCGAGCAGGCAGGGAGCCCGAGTGTTTTTTGTGCCAAACAACGGAACCTTCACACAAGCCGACCTCGAGAGTAAAACCGGATTTGGCCGGCGGCCCGTAGAGTCCGTGCTTTGTGCTCGCTTCAGTCCCCTTCACCTCACAGCACTGCTACACCCACCTCGGAAAGCTGCGTCTTTGTTGGCGAGTACCTTTGAAGTGCTGAGCAGCTGCAGCCCGAACACAGAGGACGCGCTTTTGCAGCCACTAACAGATCCTTTCAGGGGCGGACATGGCCCGGATCTGGACCAAGTGGGCCGGCACCGTCTCCACCTGGCGTTGCTCCGCCTCCTTGCAGCTGCGAAACAAGTCTTGCACGACACAAGTTTGATTTGCTGTGAAGAGTCATCTTGTGAGTGCAAGTTCAATAGCAGCTAGTGCTTCAGGTGCACGTTTCGTGCCTCGTCTTGAAGGGCGGCAGTCCCGGACCTCGGCAGCGCTCGGCACTCCCGCGAGACCTTCCGCTGCTGCGCTAAAGCTGGAGACTGGAACAGCGATGTCGCCATTTCACAGAAAACACCGTGGACCCCGCTGTGGGCCCGATGAAGGTAGCTGTGCACCCGGTTGGTTCGCCTCTGCTTTCGGCACAAGCACTGGCTTAACGGTTTCAAGGGACACATCGGGTCAGTTCGGCTCGGGACATCTTGGAGTAATCTTTTCGAGTCTACAATCTTCCACATCGTTAAACGACCAAATGTGTGGAACATGGCGCACGCCAGTCGCTGCGCTGGTAACTTCCCCGCCCCCTGTTTGTTTGCGCATCGAACTTCCAGGCATGGCTTGGCAACTTGATTCATTTGGCACTCTGGAGTCTGTATCCCTCACATCGGCACTGCGCTGGGGGGTACTTAGCCCAAGATCCAGCCTCGCGGCCCCGAAGGCAATAGCTGGAAAGCTCCTTGTCACATCAGTGCATTCGGATGTTTAAGGCAAGCAAAAGGACTCCAGGATCACAACTGCGGCAACACCGTCACCCTCTTACCCAACCGTCTCTCAGCTGTGCCACTGTCCTCATGGTCCAAGTTGAAGATCTCGGAATCGAAAAGGCGAACTGACCTGCTGGGCAGTTCTCATGGCCAAGACCACAACATCCTCAGAAAGGACACCCCTGCACCAGTGCTCCGATTGCTGGTGCTGTATCACTGGCGAAGGGACAGGAGGACATCTGAAACTCTCTCTCTCTCTCTCTCTCTCTGGATATCTAGTCCTTCCGCATGACCGGTGGAAGAAAGCCCGCTTTCCTGCCTTCTACCTGGCTCAACCTCTCCAGCTGAGTCCGTGCTATGAGCCCGCTGCCTGCTAAGCGATCGGCTGGTCTGCCTGAGCTATAAGCTGGAGCTGTGGCTCCACGGACTTGGAATTGTTTAGCACAAGGTCGGGCCAACACAGTAAGTGCCGACTCCATTTGAGTGACCTCTGAAGACCGCACCTGAAACACCTGCAACACGCCCTGAGAGGCAGGCGGGCTCCGGCTTGACTGGATATATTGAGTAGACAGCTGTGAAATGGTGGGCACCTGCGACCTCACAGGGAGAGGGCAAACACCCGCAGGAAGCTCCGCGAAGCTCCGTGAAGCTGCGGCTGGCAGCATGGCCTCTCTACTCGTGCCGACATCGGCGCTGCGGGCCTCAGAGCCAAGGCTTCGGCTTTCCGGAACGCCCGCACGCTTTACTTCGCATGTGCTCATAGGCTTGAGCACGAAAACTGCAAGCTTTCGAGTACCAGTTGTCTGACCTGCACATGCACAAACTTCTACTGGCTTTGAGAGCACCTGTCGCAATTATCTGTGCGATCTTGATCACACAGTCACACAGGGGGAGCGGCAGCATTGGCACCGCAGAAAGCGCTGACCTCAACGTTCGAACTACGCTGCGGCATCCGGGTTCTGATTCAACCCAGAGCTTTACCTCAAACAGCCACGACTTCGAACGCTTAGGTTTGGAAACTCCTTCCGGGCGCTTCAACCAAAGTCAACAGATTTGGTAGCGGCACGAGCTGTGTGCAAAAGTCCGAGGTTCCAGGCCCTGTTGCCCTGCCTTAGCGTAGCACTGCACAGGGGCAAATTGCAAGCTCACTGCAAAACCAAACACTTAAAACGGAAAGACGATGGCACCCAAGATTGATCGTCAACTCTTGCCGGAGGGCTGGAACGTTATGCATGCTGTATCACCACACCAACCCTTGAGACATGCAAGCCCGAGCGGCGCGAATCCCAAGATTTGAGCTTCGCCGAAGGCTGTAGCTTTGCTAAACGCAATGTGCTGTACCTGAGCACAAGACTGCTGCGTGACACCTAGGTGCAGTATCTGAGGGGTCCAAGCACCGGCGATCCCACCCTTGCATTGCAAATGCATGTCAAGCTTAGAGAGCTCCTTCTAGTAGTTGCCTTAGACCGTTCGATGCCGCTTTCGACACTCCTTCGGATGCGCGAATCTCGAGAGCCGTGATTGCCGCTGATCTCCGCTCATGTGCGCAGATCAACACCAAGGACGGATTCGTCCAAAACGGCCATCGAGGCGACAAAAGAACAAGCTGATGCCTGAACGAGATTGTGGTACGTGGGTACGGGACATACGAGACCTTCAAAGCGATCAAAAGTGCGGCGGAGAGACTCCGCACTGGGCTGCAGCTGAGGTAGCCTTGCAAAGCTCGGGCGGGCTCTAGTGGAGTCAGCACAGCATTTTGAAAGGTGACAACTTTCCCCGCAAAAGATAATCCAACGAACGGCAGAGCTTCCTTCTGAGATCCACCCATGTCTCGGAAACCAGTCGGAAAACCATGCCCATTCCCCCTAGAACCAAAACCTCAATCTCAAAAAGCACTGCAACGCTGTCCGCTAGCCTGATCACTTTGGTGGAACCCATTGTGGCACCTGCGAGCTTTGTAGTGGCAGCTGCACTGCACCCTTCTGCGACGTTGCTCTTGGCGGCTTATGACAAGCCCGAAAACAAAATCATCTGCCTGGGTTCGACGGCATCGTGGAATCCAGCAGGCCTCTCAATTTAAGCATCGAGTCGAGTTACCGATCGTCATGCGTTCGAGCTGAGAGGCTGGGAGGCTTCTCGCAGTGCTGCTTGTGATGAGCAACGTTGACATGTTCAACGCTGGGAGGGGACATGGCCTTGTCCTCCTGTCCACACGATTTCACAAGCCATACACTGCCATACACCACAGTCCACACCCAACAGCCTAAAACGAAAACAACGAAACGTGGCGACGACATCGATCAAACAACTCACACTCAGGATTTCAGGGCTCCGGCCAGCTGCCCCTGCGGCCGCCTCGCTGGAATGCTGAGCATCGTGGCACAAAGTTCAACAGCTTCGGTTCAAGGCTGTTGACGGTTGCACTGCCAATATCTTGCATGGGTAGCATCATCCCTGCACGAGCACCGGTTCTCTGCAAGCAAACAAACGATTGCTCATTGAACACACCACTGCGCATGCATCCCCCCACCGTTGCGGACACTCACAAGGCCTTGGGCGGACTCGAAGATGGCATGCCGCCGTGCTCCGATCGCGACCTGAACGCTGAGCATCGAATTTCTAACATTCTTTCTCGATGGCACATGACACTCCTGTAATGCTAATATGCGCTGAACAAGAATAAGAGCATGTGTAGCAGGCGATCAAGCATGAGTCGAAACCACAACACATTAGCAAAAAAACGTTTTCCAAATCACGTACCGCGGCCCTTGCGGTCACGCCGCGCCGTATCGAACTGTCACGCCATGGCTTGCCCAGACATATGTCGAACAAGTCTTGCCAACTCTATCTTGCTTGGTCTTGACAACTCCATGATTGTGTCAGCTACGGTTGCATTTTTTTGATATATTCCGAAAGTGATGGCTGGGTAATGTTGCGTTCAACTACTCATGCACCTTGTGGCTGGAGTCGTGCAGTTAGATCATGCGGACGTGTGTGTGGAACACGAAAATGCATCACTCGTTTGAAAGGCTGCAGTCATCGCATTCATGCGTCAGCATTGCTTGTTGCAACACACCGCTCACATGCACTCACAATCACCTTCTAACACACCCCTTTAATTCCATCCTCCATGCGGAGGATGAAGATGGTTCTCACAAACCAGGAAAACGAGACTTCACAGTGGGCACCCAGTGGTCTGCGTAGCACAAATTGCAAGATAATGAAACAGTGGGACCCTAAGCAAACACGGTCGTTTCACTCTTTGGGCCAACGGCGCTTGGCGGTCATGACATGCATACCATGCTCTGCTAAACATTACTTCATTACCCGTAACCCTAAGCTAACAAAGGCGTGGACTCATTCCCATTTACCAAACTTAAAACCCTGCCTCGAGGTCTGCGGGCTGTACCGAAGAAAAGCTTCCTTCGTGCATGGCATCTCCCGGCCCACTGCCGAGATATTCTTCTCAGACGTGCGGGTTGAAACGATTGATGCAACATACCCGCCTAGCCATCCGCCGATTTGGGGTGCTGTCGTGTGCTTGCGGACGCGCATCGGGTGCAGGAATGCATACCTCACACATTTTGCCAATGCAACGACATACCGTTGCGCTTTACATCGGCATGGGCTGGCAGAAACAGCATCTTTTGTGAAACTTGGAACTTAACCTACCATTCCTATGGCTGGATGCACCTGCCTTTCTTGGTGAAACTTTGCCTCACTCCTTTCTGCTTCATGATAAATTTCTTGTCCATACCATTCTTCCACCAGTGCACGGATCTTGCCTGGATTTTTACATCCGATGGTTTTTGCCTCTGTTGAGTGGGGCCTACTAAGTTCCACATCACCGTCTGCTGTTCGATCATGGTGGGATCATCCTCTCGCTCCTGTTGAAAATTTTCCTCGAACTTCAAACACCTGCACATCATGTAGCATGGACTTCAGAACACAAGACAAACGGAAGTTGGGTCAAACTTCCATGCATGCAAAATGGTTTCACCATGTAAAACAGTCCGAGGGTGAACGTGAAATTTCAGTCACCCCGCCAAGTTCGCCTACATCACGAGGACGGATTTTCCATTGAAATGAGTACACAAAGACTGAACGATGCCTCACACAACCTGCCCAGAAGTGGCCCAGAAGTCTCTTGTCCAGTTGAGCGCGCTGCGAATCGCAGTCCGGGCTCGTGTCGCACGACCAGTGTACTAACTGATCGTTCAACTGCGTTTGTCTGTACAACTAAGTTACAACTACAGTATGCTGTCCTACGGCTGCTTCACCGAAGGAAGCGGACCACACAAGTTCAAGAAGTCATCATGAACATTATTCAAGAACGCCAAATGGGTCGTTGTCACAAAGTTGTATCAAATTGGTTTACAAGAAGATGCGGGTGCATTCATCAAGAATGCACGCTGCATTGCAGGTCACAAAAGAGCTGCATGATCGGAATGGCCAAAATGGCCTGCATATCGGATGTCATTGATTTGTTTGCCTCAAAGTCTCATATCAAGATAGCATCACAAGGACATTTAGCATTCATAAAGCATCAAGTGGGCTCCGGGCATTCGCATCTCACAGATAGGACTTCGCACAAATGCGACATGCGATGTAGCCGCGAGATCTGGCCAATGAGATCGATGTTGTCAGCATCATTCAATCTGCTGCATCCACGCTTCAAGTGAAAGCCATTTCCTTTCCGGAACGTAACATGCACTGGCACCTCCTTAGGCAGATGCGATGTTACATACTTGGCCTTTGCCCTCGGCTTGGGCGTAGCCTTTGATTTTACATTAAGAAATGTTGGCATCGCATGTCCAACTTCACTGGAATCTGGCAAAAGTGGTGCTCTGCTGCTCGAAGAAGAAGGTGCACGTGAGTTGACGGTATTGCTGGCAGCTGGTGCTTCGCTCTCTGGTGTTGCACTGGTGCCCAATGGCTCACACGGGACACCATCTTCTTCTTTACACGCAGCCAGGAGTCTCACGGGTCTGGCGGGCACATAACATCACGTGCTTCGCACGGACGGATTCTCATGGAAGCAGCACAAATGCTCTTCGGGAGCTGGTTTCGCACCTTGGCGCCTTGGATGATTAGCTTGGTTAATCATCAAGCTCATCGAGACATGTCGAAGGTCATGGAGATCTGGTTCAAACTCGCCATGTCCGCCGCGATCTGCCGTAGCTGGTACTCCAAGAGAAACAACTGAGCCGCATGCCAGTCCATCTCCTCCCGAAGAAGATCGTTGATCGGCACGTAGATCGGAGTCGGCATAGGGCGGGATCGCACATGTAGGTTCGATTGAGCTGCGATGGGCTGTTGCAAGAGAGTCCATCAAGACTATCACGTACATGTTGCGACATGCATGCTCATACATGTCGGCAGTAAGGGCTAATGGCTCTTTTGCATCATCAATCAGTCAATGCTGACTGCCGCTGCATTGCACCACTGTGTAGTGGACTTGGCGCGGATTGGAGCCGTGATGTTGGATATAACAGGCCACTTGATAGGGCACCCACTGCACTCTTAAACTGTGGCGGTCGACAAACACTGGGACCTGAAGCACATCCGCAAAATGACAAAGCTGAGTGCGCTCGACGGTGTCGCACCAACTGAAGGAGTTGCAGATTGAGCCACGTGTGCCGCTGATCATATTGTAGGGTTTGCAAAAGCAAATGGCCATCGGCAATCAAAACAATTCATACAAAAGAGAGAATCCAATATCATTCAGATAATTCAGAGAAGACACTCACGAAGCAGTCGAGACTTTTTGAGTGTCCAGAGTGCGCCTTCCGCGTTCGGAGGATGGTTCTTACCAGTAGCTCCAAAAAACAGAGTGGGATGGGTCGAACTAAAAGCATTCCATGCAACGGACAATCATGCATTCCAAGAAATCAAATATGGAAGAAATAATGGGGCCCACCCGCTCCTCTTTGCATTCTACAAACCCCTTTCGGCAAGTCCAAGAAGCTATGTAGGGTTTCAAAGCAAATTGCCTTCACGGCAATCAAACCATTTTTGCGAGAGAGAGAATCCAATATCTTCAGAAAAATTAGTCAAAACATACACGAAGCAGCAGTCGAGACTTCTTGAGTGTCTAAAGTGCGCCTTCCAGCGCCGAGACAAGAGCCATCTCCCATTTCGAGAATGGCTCTCACCCTCCAACGCAGGCTTGCATCACCACTTCGTCTTTGTGGCAACTTTCTACCTCTTTAAGAGGTGTAACGGGGCCACCTCCATTCCAACATCTTATCGTAAAAACTTGCAAGCTGGAGAAGATCTTAGATGCACGAAACTCAATCAGTTGTCAACTCATCTGCAAACGTTAAGCTTACGAGGGCGCCAAATTCAAGCTCATATGGCCGCCACAACGATACAGATCTACTCCGGCTGCATGTCACATGTGCAAGCGAAACTTGTCGTGCTTTGACGACGCAAGACCAGCCACGTGGCCAGAACTTCGGCCACTGCGCTCATTCTAGATGCGGGCATTAGCGTCACGGTGCCAGAGTAAAAGCAGTTCTTCTTTGTCCAAAAAACGTGTAGCGACTGTGGCCGCTTGGAGGGCTGCAGCGACTGTGAGGGCACCGACCTGCAGCGACTGTGAGGGCACCTGGGGACTGCACCGGGCATGAAAAAAAAAAAATCCAATAAACTTCCGAAAACTGAAAAAGGTCATCAATCCAACCTTTTTTGATAAGATCTTCTTTTGAAGCTACACACACACACTCACTCTCTTTCACTTGTCAGATTTGGAATCGGGATTGGTGGACGGGACGAAAAACTCACAAAATCCCACCCATCTTCCCCTGATTTCAGAGAACAAACTTCCTGTTGCTCTAAACGGATACGGCTAAAGTCCAAAAACTTTGCTACGCTAGTCTGCTACGCTAGAACCTTGAGTACACAGACACGGAAACATGCAAGTGATACATGCAATCAAGAATGCCATGTGTAATATTCGGTACACTCTTCCCACCCTCACTCTCTCTCCCTTCTTACTCACCCTTCCGTCCAAGACGCTGAGTTGCGGCTCGCTTTTTGGCTCAAGAAAAAGACCGAGTACTGTGCGCTCTGTTTTTCATGTAGCGGAGCTCCTGAAGAACGTTCAGGAAGCTCAGAAGTGCCATGGCAGCGCCCGAGCCTGTGTCGTCGGCAGCTGACTTACCGGTGCCTGAGGAAGGCATGGACTTTGACCTATTTGGTCCGTCAGCAGAAAGCCCGTCTGCCCAACCAAGTGTGCAGCCAACTCTACATGCAGCCCCGACTGCAGGTGGAAGCCCGACAGCTACGCAGTAGAGTAGTGCCT
>CAJNJA010009509.1:0-32293 GCA_905231915.1 Symbiodinium necroappetens | reverse complement strand
CCTAAGCCCAAAACCCTAAAGCCCCAAACTCTAAACCCTAAAGCTTAGACCGGCAGGCCCAAAGAGTCGGGATACTTGCAAGGTCGCTTGGGTGCCTTAGGAACCCTCAATCCCTCAAGCCTAAAGTCGGTTGAGGGTTTAGGGTCTAGAATTTAGGAATTAGGGTTTAGAATTTAGGGTTTAGGGTTTAGAATTTAGGGGTTAGGGCTTAGCCCAAACCCCTGAACCATTATGCCCTAAGCCCTCGAAAGCCCCTAAAGTCTACACCCTAAAGCCCTAGAGTCCTACACCCTGAAGCCCTAGAGCCATAAACCCTGAAGCCCCAGAGCCCTAAACCCCTATAGATTCCTTTACGGAGCCCTTTAAGGAACCCTTTAAGTAGCCCTTTAAGGAACCCTAAACCCTTAGTGCCCCAAGTACAGAGTGACGAGACACGGCCCAGGCTTTGATGTCCATAGGGCTGTAGGGTTCAAGTTTAGGGCTTTGGGCTAAGCCCTAAGTCTTAAACCCTAAACCCTAAATTCTAAATCCTAAGCCCTAAACCCTAAACCCTAAATTCTAAACCCTAAGCCCCAAACCGGTTTAGGGTTTTAGGGTTTCGGGAGCTTGCTTTAGGCTTTCGGGGCTGAAGGCTTTCGGGGACTGGAGGGTTTCGGAGACTGGCAGTCGAAAAGAGTCTGGGGACTTGTAGGGTTCAGGGTTTAGGGTGTAGGGGTTTAGGGCTTTAGGGTTTAGGGCTTAGGGTTTTAGGGTTTAGGGGTTTAGGGTCTTAGAATTTTGGGTTCAGGGGTAGTTTAGGGTTTAGGGTTCACCAAGAGGGTCCATATATAACTGCCATTCTGGAGTTAGGCTCCCCAAAGAACCATTCGAAGGATGGTCTTTGGGGTGTACATGGACCCCTGGGGCATGAGGAAAGGAGTTTACTTGGGCGGACTTTTAGTATACTGCCGAAATATATTGCACTAACTAAGGATATATACTATATTGCAGAAGACCTGCCATGTAACAAACACAAAGTGGCGTGAAACCCTAAGCCCTATAAACCCTAAAATCCTAATTCGGTCAGGGCTCAGGGTTCAGACCTAGGGGGCTTCAGGGTCGTTGGGTTTTGTAGGGGTTTTGTAGGGGTTTAGGGATTTAGGTGTTTAGGGGTTTAGGGTTTAGAGTTTAGGGTTTAGGGTTTGGGGTTTAGGGGTTTAGGGGTTTAGGTGTTTCGAGTTTAGGGGTGAGGGTTTACCCTGCAGGCGCAAACCTTAAACTTGCACCTTTCCCTTAGCATCACAAAATAACCCAAAGGCCTTAAAAAATAGGGTCCTTGGGCCCAAAAAGCATTAAAATATAAGTCCTTTGAGGGTAAGGGTCAANNCCCAAAACACTATTCTAATTATTATTATTATTATTATTATTATTATTATTGCCCTTACGTTAGATGTCCTTCAAGCGCTTTCCTGCAAAGTGTCTCTATGAGCAGCTCGGGGGTCCCCAAACTGGAGGGTCCTCCCGGAAGCCTAGATAGGGTTTAGGGTTTAGGGTTTAGGGTTTAGGGTTTAGGAGATGGGTAGTTCTCTAAATTAGGGTCCCTTTTTAGGTCCCCCAAATAGTACGGCACCCTTATAAAAAGGACCCTAGAAGGGGCCCCAATTTAGAGAACTACCCGGATTCTACCAGAAGACACTCCTAAGCTTCCTTGGCATCGGCTTCTCCTTGGGAGCTGCAAGTCTCCTGAACAGAGATGCCCCAGGTTTCGGGTTTAGGGTTAGGGTCTCTTCGGCCTCTGCGTGGGCTTTGAGTTGGTTTAGGGTTTAGGGTTGGCTTGGGGTTTATAGGGTTTAGAGGTTAGGGTTTAGAGTTAGTTAAGGGTTTGGGGTTTAGAGTTGGTTTAGGGTTTCGGGTTAGTTTAGGGTTTAGGGGGACCCCCCACCCCCACATGCACCGGGACGGAATTTCCAAGAGCCACCGTTCGAAAGGGCCCCCCTTTTCAGGGCACCAGTATGGTTTAGGGTTTAGTGTTTAGGGTGTAGGGGTCTGTACTTAGCTCTTTGTTGGGCTTCCAGGGTTATCACGGCAAAAAGTGTTTTCAGGATCAAAGGGAATCACAAAGCAGCATAGCATGTAGTGAAACATATTCGAGATCCACGGCGCTACACTTGGTGAACTTTGAAGAACCCCAGAATCTGAAACACTAAACCCTTGTTTGCTTCGGTGAGCAGTACCTTGTCTCTAAGGGATGAAGACATGATAGCAAGGATGAAAGTAACAATAACAACAACAGTAATAGCCACATGAAACACTAGAGCTTTATCCATAGCCGCAGTCATGGGCATGTTCATAACCGTAACCATCATGATAGTAGTATATGCGGTATAGTATATGTCTACCCCTAGCATGTCGATGTCGTGGGGCCGGATTACCCTAAACCTAACTCCTAAAATCCTAAACCCCCAACCCCAAACCCTAAACCCTAAAGCCCTAAAGCCCTGAACCCCTAAATCCCAAACCCTACACCCTAAAGCCCTAAACCCCCAAACCCTAAACCCTAAGCCAAGGCCCATGCTTGATGGACTGGGTCTTAAGTCGAGTGCAGGGTTTCGAGGGCCTTGGGGGTCGTTAGGGCCTAGGTGGTTTTGGGCTTAGAGCTTCAGGGTGTTGGGGTTTTGGGGTTGAGGGCTTTAGGGCTTCAGGGTTTTAGGGTTTAGGGCTTTGGGGCTTTAGGGCCCCTAAACCCGAAACCTTGAAACCCTAAACCCTAAAAGACTTGGGGTTGGGCTTCGGGCCTGGGGTTTTGAAAGTGTAGGGATTTCTGGTTGAAGGTTTGGGTGCTGAAGTCATTAATCTATAGGGCAGTTCTCTAAATTAGGGCCCCTTTTAGGGTTCCTTCAATGGAATCTATAGGTTTTCTATACGGTTTCTGCAAGGGCACTATGAGGCTTCAGTTTGGGTAGTTCTCTACATTCGGGTCCCTTTTAGGGTAATATGGGTGCCCTGTGCCCTACTATATTGGTGACGCAAACAGGAACCCTAATCCAGAGAACTACCCATATGTTCGGTCCATGAACTGAATTCGTCAGCACAGTGCGGGGTACCGTAAGATGACAGCAACCTCGAAAGCTCATCGTAGTGGACATGTAGGCTCCCATATAGGATAGTTGGGGAGGTGGGAGGTTGTAAGGCACTCAACGATGCATAAACCCTGAAAAGCTCCTATGAAAAAAGACCCTAAAGCCTAAGCCTGTAGCCCTAGTCCCATGCGACCCCGGTGCTGGTGCTGGCGACACTACAGCGGCCGCGGCCCAAGAACAGCTGCAGCATGCAGGGCCCTGCAAGCGGAAGTGTCGCCAGTCGTTGCATGCCCAGACCTGGGATTTGTCCTTTAAGGGCTCCTACAAGGGATCTATAATCGGGTTCTTTAAGGGCTCTATAACGGGGCTTCTTCAAGGGCCCTGAAAAAGGGTTTAGGGTTTGGGGAGTTTAGGGCTTCAGGCTTTCAGCTCATCTGGGAGTTCCACTTAGACTTCCAATAAGGCTCTAGGGCTTAGGGCTTAAGCACTGCAAGGATCTATACGCCGGAGTTTAAGATTTATATCTGTTCGGGGATGGACACACGATCCGCCGGTATCCAAATAGAGCGGACAATGTACTTCCTTTGTGCAAGCAGCAAGCGGACCCCACCATGATGCTGTGCACAATCATGATGAACACCGTAATTCCGAAGAAACTCCACTCATTCCGAGACGAAGCTATTTGAAATATCACCACCAAAGGAAAGGTGAGGCCCACATACATCGCAATCATCTTCGCCATCATCTTCAGAATGAAGCATCTCTCATCGTTGGCACTGCGCCAGAGACTGATGAGCAGGATAAGGCGAGCGCAAGTGGACAACAAGCAAGGAATCCAACGATAGCATTGCTGAAGACGGTATACAGGCACACTCGTCAGCACCAGTGACACGCTGTGAATAAGAAATGGCCCCAGGTCCAGACAGGGAAAGGCCATTTCGGTGTAGCCCGCACCAGAGATGTCCACCCCTGCACGGGCGACTGTTCGAAGTGTCGGCGTTGACATCCCAGCACCCAGCAGCACATGGATGGCGTAGTCTACCTTAGCTGCCCAGCTCATACCCCAGAAAATTGGAGCATTCAGATTTCAAAACCCTAAACCCTAAACCCTAAACCCAGTTTTGGAACCTTACAAAGACAACAAGGGCAACTGCCAAGCTTCATCGCCGGTCCTCTCGCCAATCTCCTGAAAAATCCGTGCAGAAACCCTAAACCCTAAACCCTAACCCTAAACCCTAAGCCAATCTCCTGAAAAATCCGCATGGTGTCGGCTGCTTCGGAGCACGTGGCATCTTCAATGCTGCCTTTTTTCACAGCTGAGAGTCACGGATTTTGGGGTTGTAGTACGGTTTAGAGTTTAGGGTTAGGGCTACCGGGCTACCGTTTGCCGTTTAGGCTTCAAGGTTTCGGGCAACGATCGAGGAAATCTCGACGCAACAATCCTCAAGTTAGCCAACATAGCAGAGTCCTGTACAGCGACCTGGTGGGCAAAGGGTGTATGGCAAACCCGAGTCTCGCTCTATGCTTGGCAATCACGGAAAACAAGGATGTCGCAAAGCCCTCGCCATGAGGACCTATTCCTATGTTGAATTTCGACTTGCCTGTCTTCATCGATCAAGCTCCTACTCCAGAATTCAAAACATATAAACTGCTATGACTCCAAACAATGCGTAGAACTACCAATCTTTGTGCTGATGCCGACCGAAGCAGAAGAAGATAGCTTCTTCTGAAACGCTGCAAGTGCTCCTGGTGCTGATGCTGACTGTGATGCTGATCATGTTGGTGCTGGTGATGATGCTACGAAGAGCGACTGCTGTGCTGATGCTGACGACCAACAAGGGAGTATAAGGTTGAGGGTCAGGGAAACGGTTTAACCAGTAGTGACAGTGAGCAGTGACATGTTAGAGTTGACGATGACAAAACGACAAGGGTGTTGATGCCAGTTGTGGTACTGCTGCTCGGTGGTAGTGGTGTATAGTTGTGCTGACAGGTTGCTATCAAGCCTCAAACCCCGAACTGTAGAGGACCCCATGGTGCCTTGATAGCCATGACTGAGCTGCTTGGCCTCGTCTATCTGGCTTTGTCCAATGATACGGTCGACCTGAAACATTTGAAACACTTAAAAGTCGTCCCTATATAGATAGTTTGGGGCCAACGGATATACTATATGAGTACATGGACCCTGAAACCCTACTAAACCCAATAGAACCCTTGCAGACCCCTCTAAAGGAACCCTTAAAGGAACCTATATGAGCCCGAAACCCCCCTAAACCTGAGTATGACTGGGCTCCGACAGTCACGTGCAACAAAGCTTCAAGCCTTTAGGCTTTCGTGGGCTTTAAGAGGTTGAGGCGGCTCTAGGGGTTTGGGGTTTTAGGGATTTTTGGGTGTGGGGGGGTTTAGGGGCTTTAGGGTGTAGGGGTTTTAGGGTTTAGGGATTTACGAGTTTAGGGCTTGATTCGGATGGTTTGGGGGTCTCGGATGCTTGAGGGTTTGTATAAGGGTTCATAGGGTTTGGATCTTTTTCGAAATGCTCGGCGCCTCGAGTAAATTGAAGAACAAGATGCCGGAGACAAGGAGAAGATGCTGCGCTGCGTCGGGAATCAGAGCCAGATGGCGGGTCAGGCCATGCAAGGGAACGATCACCTTCCAGCGGTAGAGAAGGGTGCCGCACATAAATGCACCTGTCCTTGGTGGCGAAGACTCATCCACGAAACACCCGAAGGCTTGGGGAGGGTTTAGGCGACGGGTGGACGGAAAGCTGTGTGAGGATGGAAAGGAAGGGGGGGCGAAAGCAGACATGACAAACGTGGTAGCAAGGCTCGCCACGAGCTGTTGCTGATGATGATGATGATGATGACGACGGTGATGATGAGGGTGGCAATAGTCTGCTAGTGTTGTAGGGTTTGGGGTTTAGGGTACACCCTAAACCCTAAACCCTAAACCGTTGCAGGCTGTTGAGGACGGTGCTGCGGAAAAGGATTCAAGCACGAGCCTCTCCACCGCGTGGTAACTTTATTTGGGCTACAACAGTCATCGACGAATACTTTCTGCCACCCTAAACCCCCAAAACCCTCAACCATCTCTAAGGCACCCTAAACCCCACAACCCTAAACCCCTCAACCCTAACCCCCTAAACCCCTAAGACCTAAACCCCAAACCCCTAAAAACCTAAACCATCTCTAAGGCAAGCATCAAGTTCAAGATCCTTCGGCAGGCCTGATGTTCCATACAGACGCTGCCGAAGGCGGCAGCCGTCATCACACATAGGTACAACCTGGACTAGCACTCCCTAAAGGTCCATGTACCCAAATAGTGCATACCTTGGCCCCAAAGTACCTATATAGGGACGACTTTAAGGCCAACGTATATATTTTTTGGGTACATGGACTTTTAGGGACTCTTCATGGGAGTGAACTGGGACCTTCAGGGAACAAGGCATACGTTTGTTTTGGATCCTGGGTCAAACCTACTGTATATGAACGCAAAAACCTGGCAGCAGAATGCGCCCTAAAACCTCAAACCTAAACCGACGACTTCATGCAGAGCTCGGAAACCCCAAACTCGAAATTGAACACTAAGCCCAAAACTCCAAAACCCTAAAACCCCAAAATACCCCTAAAACCCCAAAATACCCTTAAAAGCCCAAAATACGCCAAAACACCAAAATACCCCAAAACCCAAAAATACCCTAAAACACCAAAATACTCTAAAACCCCTAAAACCCCTAAACCCTAAAAAGCCCTAAACCGACTTATGGCGCAGCGGGGAAGCCCATGGAGGTGCCAGGAGAAGATTCCCAGCAAGAAACCCAACAGTCCTGTCTCGAGACTCAGTTGCTGAGTTCATAAGCCTGGTTTAGGGGTTTAGGGGCTTTAGGGGTTTAGGGGTCAGGGTTTAGGGATTCATAAGCATAAAGAAGTGTACCTCTTCAGTTCTATAAGGGATCATATGATCCCAAAAGTTTAAAGTGTAGTATTCCCAGCAGGAAACCCAACAGTCCTGTCTCGAGAGCACAAGGGTTTAGGGTTTAGGGTTTAGGGGTTTCGGGGTTTAGGGGTTTAGGGTTTTAGGGCTTAGGGCTTAGGGTTTAGGGTGCATAATCGGAACCTACACATAGTTGCTGAGTTCATAAGCACAAGATAGTGTAGACTTTCAGTCTATAAGGGATCAAATTATCCCAAAAAGTTAAAAGTGTAGTAATTCAGCTACTAAGGAGAGCACACAATCCACGAAAATGTAAGTAACCGCTGCGCATAAGGGCTACTTGGCATCTGGAGGGACAGCATAATGCTTGAAAGCGATTATAGTTGCTATTGCTGTTATTGCCGGTGTTTCAACCATTAGTGCCGTTATTGGTATGATCATCGTGTGCTGTTGTTGATGCTGTTAATGTTGTTGTTGCTGCTGCTGTTGTTGCTGCTGCTGTTGCTGCTGTTGCTGCTGTTGTTGCCGTTGCTGCTGCTGCTGCTGCTGCTGCTGCTGCTTCTGCTGTTCGTATTGTTGTTGCTGTTGTTGTTGTTGTTGGTGGTGGTGGTGCTACGGCTGCTGCCGTTTCTGTTGCCGTTGCGGTTGCGGCTACTAGTAGTAGTAGTAGTAGTAGTAGTAGTCGTCGTCGTCGTCGTCGTAGCAGTAGCAGTAGCAGTAGTAGTAGTAGTAGTAGTAGTAGTAGTTGTGGTAGTAGATGATATTAATGAAAAAGGCTGTGATTGCTGTATAGAGCATCTACATACACATATGTACACGCATGAATACAATATGTATGTATGTATGTATGTATGTATGCATACATACATACATGACACGCGCAGAGATTATGCGCGGACTATGTGCAAGCTCAGTGCTCTTGAGCCATGTGCAGGCCACTAGTTTTTGCTCAACGAAACCCATACATGGTTTCTTTACATCGGGGGTAAATTGCTAACGCCCCCCCAAATTCTACACACATACCTCTCCTGCCAGGGTCGTCCACAGAACGACAACCATCTTCTTCTTGCCCGTTGGTGCACGGGCGACGAAGATTGTCTTGCCTCTGGGCTCCAGCTAGACAGCCGAAACAAGGGCTTCAGACCCAAACCCGAAGCCGCACACTGATCTGCAGCAAGGCAGCCCGCTAAGATGTAGCTTCACACCATCTTTTTGCCAAAACTATTTCATGAGTGTGTGGGTCATCCTGTAAATTAAGGTGCCTGATTCGGATCCCACAAAAAAAAACGACGCCACTCTGAGAGAACTACCCTTGCGCAGTGTTCGGACTTTGCGGTCGCGCCTTCCTCGTGAGCGCGAAAGGCTTCGTACCCACACCAAAGCCTCGCTCATATGGGACTTTCCGAAAATTAAGGGTGCCCGTATTTGGGGGTCCTTATAATAAGGATCCTACTATTTAGGGTACTATATTAGGGTCCCCTATTTTCGGAAAGTCCCATATGTCACCCTAAGCGTCCATGTACCCACATCACAGAGTAGATACTTTGACCTTAAAAGCAGTCCCTATATAGGTACTATGGGGCCAATGTATATACGATATGAGTGCACAGACCCTTAGCGTCATGAAGAGCTTCAACCCCAAGCCCGAGACTCTCAACGAACTACGATACTATACTCATCGAGCGCTACTTGCCCAGACAATAATGTTTTTGGTGTGGGGTCTATGAGGACATGCATGTAGTATAGACTGGACTTTAAGATGCCTGGCTTCGGGAAGTTGTTGGGAATGTAGAGGAGTGGACAACTAATTACCAATATTGTACATATTCCTTAGGGTTCCTTATTGTATTTATTTTTTTAACAAGGATGCAAAACCCTATTCTAATTAGGAATTATTAAGGCTCCTAATTCCTACATTAAGAGATTGTTGCCCAAAAGCGATACAAACCCATGATACAGGAGTCTGGGATTTGGGGGATTCCAATTCCTGAACCCAGTCCCGTGATCGAGCCTGGTGTAGATGCTGCAGTGGTGATTCGGCACAACAAGAACATATGTCGAGGCTTTGAGTGCCAGTGCAAACGGTGAGCTGATTGGAGACTGCAGCAGGGAACCGATGTCCAAATTCTGAGGATTGGCCAGCATGCAGCACCAGGCATGTCGTGCATCTGCAGGCCAAGAATGCAAGACCTTCGAGAGGAACTCGAACACACCCTCCTGCCAGGCATGGCTGATGAAAAGGTCACAATCCAAACCATCTGGGTGTTGCAGCAAAGCCCAGCTCACTTTGCCAAACCGCTCCGTCACTGGCATGATGTGCTGCTTGTTTACTGTGTAGATGCTTGGGCCATACCTCGTGTCAGAGGCCTGGAAATCGTCGCTTCCATCATCCGGTGGACGAATTTCCCCACTTTGGATCGCCTTCCGCACCTCTTGTCCAAGGTACTTTAGGTCCGAACGCGTGATGCACCAGCGGTCCGGAGGAACGGACTCGTGCAAAGCAGTGGCCTCGATGGTCGTGTACGTCCGCGATGAACGCTTCGGGGCGGTAAAAGAGGATCGCAAGTCCGACAATGAGAACATAGCCCTAAGGCTCCATGTGCCCACATTGAGGGTTCAACCGGAAGCCCTTGGCCACAGACCGGCTAGAGGCTGGGCAAAAGGGAATGCTCAAGATTCCTGATCTTTGTCTCGGCAGGAGAATGGGCTGTAGGATTTGCGAACCAGTGCAATATATCTGTCCTGGTGTTTGTTTGGGCTTTAGGATCTCGACTTCGGACTCCGCCGACCAGGGTTTAGTGTTCAGCGTTCATTGGCTGAAGGGAGGAGCTTCGCCTGAACACGACGCACACAGAATGCTCTTGTGCCAGAGCGCGACAGCACAGGGTGCCAAGCTTAGATGCACCACTTACACGAACCATAACAGCCGCTCCTACGGTTGATGATAATTATAAATCCTGCATTTCCTTACGGGCCCTAAACTAGGAGAATACTGGAATGTTCCTTATTATGGGTAATGCAGGATTTATACCATCAACCATATCACATGGAAACCATAATTACTCTGTCGTAGTTTATCTAAGAATTGCGAAGCCTTTGGAGGAGATCCTGAAACCCGAACACCGGAACCGT
Organism: Symbiodinium necroappetens; assembly: GCA_905231915.1. Classification (NCBI taxonomy): domain Eukaryota; class Dinophyceae; order Suessiales; family Symbiodiniaceae; genus Symbiodinium; species Symbiodinium necroappetens. The sequence goes on along the minus strand of CAJNJA010009509.1, from coordinate 22,175 downwards.
AAAGGGGGCTTAAGGGTTTAGGCTTAGGGGTTTAGGGGTTTAGGGGTTTAGGGGCTTAGGGTTTAGGGCTTAGGGTTAAGCTCTAAACCCGATCCAATGCTGAAATCTCAAGCTGTTTGGGTTTCGGCTTTCTGTACCGGGGCTTCTGAGTTTGGGGTCGACGTGGTTTCAGCGCTGAGGCCTTGAGAGTGGCAGATCCGTAGAGAAATAATCCCCATGTTGTTTATGGTTTAGGGTTAAGGGGGGGGTAGGAAACCCCTAGATAGGCACATCGATGCTGGTCAAGGGTTGCGTTTCGGCCGATTTCTGGAATGCAGCACCTATTTGCCCATTGGAATATCTACCGGCCAGAGTACTTACCCCCAGAGATCAGAACATACTCTCCACATCCTGGTTTGGGGTTATTAAAGGCAGCGCTGACTGCTGTGAGGCCTGTGGCTGGAGAGTTTACGGGTGTGCCGCTCTTGTGCTGTGAACCAGTCTGCGATGCATACAAACTCACACGTGCACCAACGGATAGGATAGGGAAGGACAGGACAGGACAAAACCAAAAGCCCATCGACTTGCTGGAAAGCGCTCTGGTTCCTGGTCGGCTGCTTTGCCCATGAGAAGTCGGCAAGTGTATCAAAACCGGGAGACTTAGGTGTTTAGCTTCCGAATAACACGGTATAAGGGGTTAAGCTAGGTTGAAGGAGGGTTGTGGGGGTTCTGTCTTCCTGCCCTTACGACAGTATCCATACGATAGGGTGTGCTGTCTCAACGTGGCAAGTCAGCTCAAACCGGGTAGCTACGACCCAAACCCTAAACCCTAAACCCTAAAACCCTAAACCCTAGGAGGGGGCGCATCCATCTTTTTGGCCTTCTGAGGCGACTCATCATGCAAACCTAAAGCCGTCACTCTAAGCCGAAATAAGCTACCACTTTAAGGACTGATATAAGGAGATCATAATCTTAGGGGCCGAGTACCTTAGCCCAAAAAGGTTAACCTTTTGAATATAATAGGTATATTTAAGCCCCCAAAAGGTTAAAGGTTACCTCCTCAGCCTCTAAGTAATGAGGGGCCTAAAAAAGGGAAGTTCTACAGGGTTCAGGTTCACTCTAAGCCCTAAACCCAACTAGTCCGATGAGTCGTCAGAACTGGACGAGTACATGTGACTCTCGTGCTCCGCGGAACACACAGGCGCCGCGCCTGCTGCACCTTATCCGAAAGGATCTGGAGACTTTTGTTCTAGCTACTTGGGATATTAATGAACACAAGGACCTGAAGAATTAGAATAGGGTTCTGGGGTATATGCGGTAAGAAACATCAGCGTATCGTTCTATAGAGACGATAGAAGAAGGATCTCAGGACTAACTGTTCGGACCTCTGGAACACATATGGTTGGGTTTGAGGATGCTGAGGGCTCGGGTTTGTCATCGCTGGAAGAGTATTAGTATGACTATTAGGCACTTAAGCCCTTAGGGTTTCAGGTGCGCATTATGCCTGGTTTCGGGTGTAGGGGAAGCTATTTCCCTGCGACCTGGGTGCTAGCGACACTGCAGTGGCCGCGGCCCAGGAACAACTGTAGCATGCAAGGCCCTGCCAGCGGAAGTCTCGCCAATCGTCGCATGCCCAGACCTGGGTTTTGTCCCTTAAGGGCTCCTACTTCGGATCTATAATAGGGTTCCTTTAAGGGCTCCTTTAACAGATCTATAACAGGGTTCCTTCAAGGCATGCCAAGACCTTCAGCATTGGACCGAGCAGGGGACTACGAGCATCACAGGGCTTAGCGCTACCTGAAGAAGCTAAGCTTTGACACTCCTGTATACGCCCTATCCAATACCCTGAACAAACCCGGGAAACCGCGCAACTTAGGATTACAAAATCGTAGAAACCCAAATTAGCCTTAACCCCGAAGCCACAGGAGGCGAGGGCTTACACCAAACCCTAAACCCTAAACCCTAGCCCTAAAACCTAAACCCATATTAACCCTAAACGCCAAACTCCTTAGCCCCAAACCACCAGAGGCGAGGGCTTAGAAGGTTTGGTATCTTAGTTGAAGCAGGTCTCGGGGGTGGATAGGGCCGGTCGTCTGAAGGATGTAGGGTTCAGAGAAGGGTTGGGGTTTAGGGTTTAGAGAAGTTTTGGGGTTTAGGGTTAAGGGGGATTTAGAGTTTTTGGGTTTAGGAAAGGTTTAGGGTTTAGGGTTTGAGGGGCTTTTAGGGGTTAAGGTTTAGAGAGGGTTTAGGGTTGAAGGTTACAGAAGAAGCCCAAAACTTGGAAACTCAATAGCCTCAATCCTTAAGAGAAGTGTCTAGGGAATCCCAACACTAATTGTCCTTAATCCGGCTTCCAACGTTTTGGGCCTTTAGCATAAGGGGTTAGGAGTCCAGGGTAACTAGGCATCTGCCCAAGGATGAACGAAACAGACAGGAACTGAGCTCTTGTTAAGGAACTTAGCTGAAACTACCATAATCGGCATGTATGGCAAAAATGGTCTCCTGATTACTTGGTACTGGAATTAAATGCTTTAATTAACAAAAGCCAGGGTAAGAACACTTGGTCGCTTGATGCTGGCAGAAGGCAAGCGAAGCCAACCATGATGATGTGCATAAGCATGATGGAGATCGCAATTATGTAGAACACGCCTTCCGTCTCGGCAGCAGTCAGCTGCATCAATGCAACAGTTGGCAAGACGAGCACTTGCAAAGTGGCAATCATCTTTGACATCATCTTCAGAATAAAACATCTCTCATCTTTCGCACTATGCCAGAGACAGAAGAGCAGCCAAAGACGCGCACAAACGCAAACCAGGCAAGGAATCCAACGGTGGTACCGACGAAGAAGTACATCTTTTACGAGAAGTACAAGGTCGTGAATAAGGAATGGCCCCAGATCCAGACAGGGAAAGGCGATTTCGGTGTAGCCCGCACCAGAGATGTCGACTCCTGCGCGGGCGACTATTCGAAGTGTCGGCGTTGACATCCCAGCAGCCAGTAGCACGTGGATGGCGTAGTCGACCTTAGGTGTCCAGTTCATAAGCCCAGCATAAACTCTCAGAAGCAAAGGGGGTGCTATCTATCTATCTATCTATCTATCTATCTATCTATATAAATATATATATATATACATATTGGTATACATTGACACCAGAATGGAAATAAAGCATGCAAACTCAACACTACTACGCCACATCGCTGGTCCTCTCACCAATCTCCTGCAAAATCCGTGCAGTGTCGGCTGCTTCGGAGCAGGTCGCATATTCGATGCTGCCTCTCCAGCTACCCTTAGGGCTTGCGGCATCTAGGGGCTAGGGGACCGAGATGTCTTAAGTCCCTATATATATAGATATATATATAATAAATAAATAAATATATATAGAGTAATTATGTAATTATGGTCTGGGTAAGTATCGGCTATAAAGGTATACTTAGGACGAGCTTAAGGTTTCCACCCGGGGCTCCCAGTTATATGGTCGATCAAACTATTATAGCCTAGTTTCATAACGACGCTCAAGTGCACCGATGCAGTAACGTCTTGCACAGCATCCTGCAACCACCGACGGATAGATAACAAAGAACAGCTAAATGCGGGTACGGGGTGGGGGGGGGGGNNTGTTAGGCGGGAAGTAGTAGATTGAAAGTAACACTGGCGAACATACCAAAAGTACCACGCCTGTCACGCGTAAATGGGCTTTAACTAAGTAGGATTGAGAAACATGCTAAATCACATCATCGCATGTCCTTTCATGTCATGATGCTTCATATCATGCCGCATCATGTCACACGGCGGGCTGCTTCAGTAGATGCTCAATCCTCTGAGAAACCCTGTTCGCCAGTGCCCCTTTCAATCTAGTACTTCCCGCGTAAGAGCCTCACCAAGCCGTAAGAGCGACTAGCGTGTCCAAGCAGTGGAGTTTTACGCGTTTCCGAACTGTAAACGCAAAGACAATGCCCTCAACAAATCCAAGACTTAGCCTGTTGTGTGTGGCAGGCGCGGTAGAATCCACGTAAACGTCTGCTTCGACAGGTCCAGTTATCCCGCCATCAGGTAGTTTTTCGATGATTACACAGTCACCACATGCGGTAGCCCGAACACCCCGATAAGACTGTGAGAGGATCCCGTGAGCTCTCTAAAAACATCCATCATTGCCCGGATGCCGACAAGCATTCTCTCAAAGGGCCTAGACAATCTTGATTGAAGCTTCGTAATGCTCCTGTTTATGCCAGGAAATTCGAATGACAGTTGTCCATAATTTGATCAATTTATTGTGTCAAGGGTAATGCCGATGTTGACGCAGTGCAAACGTCCTGCAGATGCTCATGCAGGTGCTGTTGCGACTGTGATTGTCGATCTTATTGAAAACCGTAAAGCCGGCAGAACGATTAGGATGATGAGAGGCAAACGGCGATAAAGACGCTGTCCAATGTGGCAGTGGTGAAGCTTACGGCTAAGATTCCCAGAATCGTGATGATGCTATGACCCCTCATGACACGGCCTTTGACAGGATGGCACCTGACAATGGTGGCGATGATAGCTCAATCAATGTAGCTGCTGAGGAAGCAGGACCTTTGGATGACAGTACCGACGGTGATGCCGCTGTAAGCCCATGATTCATGAACCCCTCTCTCTTTTAACAAAATCGAAATCTCGCACTTTAGGCTTTATAGGGCTTAGGGTGATTGATTCCCCTAAACCCTAAACTCCCTAAACTCCCTAAACCCTAAACAGTCTAAAAAAGAAGCGCCTTGAAATCCATGGCTGAGCTGCTTGGCCTGCTCTCTCTGGCTTTGTCCAATGACGCGGTCGACCTGAAACAGCTTTCCCTGTCCTTTGATTACATAATAATTAGTGTTTAAGGTTTGGGTTTTAGGGTTTTAGTGTTTAGGGTTTAGGGTGTAGGACCTGGTTTCCCTCTCTGAAGATTTAGCGACTTCAAGGTGGGCTGACTGACCCCACACTTCTGCTCAATCTGGCTCTTCATTCTCGACCTTCATCAGTGAGTGGTGAGCTAATTAGAGGCTGGCGGGACATGATGTCTGCGCCTCAAGCAGATCGAAGAACAAGACGCCGGAAGCAAGAAGAAGTCGCTGCCCCACGTCGGTAAGCATAGGCAGAAGGCCAGTGTCGGAAAAGGGAATGACTACCTTCCAGTGGTAGAGAAGGGCACCGCACATGAAGGCACCTATCCTTGGTGGCAGTCTCACGTTTTGCTGCCCGACCTTTGCGATTTCTTTCCGGGTGGCTAGATCAAACGCGATCTGCCGAGAGCGAAGTCTTTGCTTGGATGATGCGCTCAAAGGGTCTAGGGCATCAGAGGATGGAAGTTTGTGTGATAATGAAAGGAAAACGCTACTGTACTGCTGCTGCCGCCGCTGCTGCTGCTACTGCTGCTACTGCTGCTACTGCTGCTACTACTGCTACTACTACTACTACTACTACTACACTACTACTGCTACCACAAACGACAATCACAGCGACGTGGAACGGAATTGCCAGCCATTCACCTGGAGCTCAAACTCCTGTTTTGCACACAGACTCTGCCAATTCCTAAACCCTAAACCCTTATACCGAAACCCCCTAAACCCTAAATCCTAAGACCGAAACCCCTAAACCATCCTAAACCCTAAGCCCGAAACCCTAAACCCTAAACCCTTATAAAGGCAAGCGTCCAGTTGAGGATCCTGCGCCCGGTCTGGTTTTCAATGCAGACGCTGCTGACTGCTGCAACGGTCAGCATAAGCAGAAGCAGGTACAGCCTGGGTTTAGGGTTTAGGGCTTTTAGGGTTTTAGTGTTTTAGGGTTTAGGGTTTTGCAGGTACAGCCTGGGTTGTCGCTGTTCGCGTGTTTAACTGGCAGCTTGAACCCTTTCACGAACAAAGCGAAGCAGGGACAGCCGTTTGTGTGGCTCTAGATCAACAAAAGTATTCTGAAAGAACACGAACATGCTCGCGATGACACTGTTCAGCACAGGAACCCATGAAAGCGAAAACAGAAGATGCCCAGCAAGAAGCCCAGCAGTCCTTTCTCAGAAGTGTACATTCGCAAACAGCAAGCACTGTGCATACATGCTACCGATCATGGCTAAGGTTGGCACGTGCCTTGAAGCATGCCAGTCTAGAGTATGTGCTGTGGATGCATCACTGAACTTACGAGAGTGTTCATGCCCTGAACCCTAAACCCCAAACCTTTTGCAAGATCTAGCTGCCCAGAAAACCGTTGGGTTAATTGATTGCTCCCTACGATACTCTACGACTATACTGCATGTAAACCCTAAGCTCTAAAACCCTAAATCCTACTCTTAGCTAGGACATTTAGGGGTTTACATGGACCCTAAAGAACCTACCCTTTCAATTGTAAGGACTTTTTATTATAAGGAAATCCGAATTCGGAGCCCGAAAACGTCGGTTAGATAATGTAGGGGCCTTAATCATCAGACTAGGGTTTTGGGGCCAATTATATTATAACTATAATAAAGAACCCCCAAAACAGTATTGGTACCCTAAACCCTAAACCCTAAGCCCCTAAACCCTGAACCCTAAACCCGAACATAGGCCCCTATAGTAGAGTCAAGGTGAGACTGCTCAGCCACGCTGAGCCTCCAGGAAGCTGCTCGCTGTAGGGGCACTGATACTGTTGATGATACGGCTGGGGATAGCTGGTACTGTTGATGATATGGGTCATGCAGGATCTATACCACCAACCGTAGTTGAACTAGGATTCCGTTATTTCAGTGTTCTTATGTAAAGGGGCTCCTTCCAGGGGTTTAATTTCATGGGGCTTTGGGCTTTCATTGTAGTCTAGTTCTACCGGGAAGATAAGAAACACATTTTCGTCGACATTCTAGGCCTTTAAATGATGCACTCCTCTCGGTCCTGCAAGTGTAGTCCACAGAACGACGACCATCATCTTTTTGCCGGTTGGAGCATGAGCCACAAAGACGGTCTTGCCTCAAGCCGCAGCCAAACATCCGACAACTTGTGTCGATGTAGGGGCATTGTATTAATTACAACAGAGCTTTGTGCTAGATTATATTACTATGAACAGGAACCCTAAGGATAAACCTGATTAAACGATCAGGCTTCTGTTATGCTACGGTCCCAGGACCAGAATAGCGAGAGAGCGGCAAGGCAGCCGTAGGATTCATCTGAAAAGAAGGGTTTAGGTATTTTATCGTTTAGGAGTGGGGTTGCTAGCTGACACGTCCCTAGTGACCAGAACACCCTTGCACAATTTTCGGACTGCGTGGTCGGGCCTTCCTCGTGAGCGCGAAAGGCTTCGTACCCACACCAAAGCCTCTCTCATTTGCGCAAGCCGAAAGCTAACAAGAATCCGAAAACTAAGGCCTCATGCCGTCATATATGGTTGCCATGCTATTAACACTTTACCCCTAACTCCTAAACCCTAAACCTAACCCTAAACCCAAACTTAACCCCTAAACCTTAAAATGCACTGGCAAGCCAGCCCTTGATTAAGCCTAAGCAATAGTAGTATATGCGAGTTTGCAGTCGTCTATATAAGTCCTGTGGCTGCGCCTCGTGTAGATGCTGCAGCGGTGATTCGGCACCACAAGAACATATGTCGAGGCTTTGAGTGCCAGTGCAAACGGTGAGCTGCTTGGAGACTGCAGCAGGGAACCGATGTCCAAATTCTGAGGATTGGCCAGCATGCAGCACCAGGCATGTCGTGCATCGGCGGGCCACGAAAGCAGGACCTTCGCGAGGAACTCGAAAATACCCTCTTGCCAGGCATGGCTGATGAAGAGATCACAGTCCAAACCATCCCGATGTTGTAATAAAGCCCAGCTCACTTTGCCAAACATCTCCGTCACTGGCATGATGTGCTGCTTGTTTACCTAGTTTCCCCGGTGGGCCCTGAATAGATAAGGGTACCCTTTTTCCTAATCTTCGGTTTTAACAAGGAGACCCCCGAATAAAAAGGGCAAAGGGGTGCTACTGGGGAGCCTAGTTTCTGTGTAGATGCTCGGGCCATAGGTCAGGTCAGAAGCCAGAAAGTCGTCGCTTCCATCATCCGGTGGCCGGATGTCCCCACGCTGGATAGCACTTCGCACCTGGCAGTTGCAAGAGACTACAAGTCCCTACTGTTGATGATATCTTAAGGACCCTAAACTATGGGAATGATGGTATCTTCTTTCTTATGGGTCATGCAGGATTTATATCATCAACCATAGGGTAGCCTAACAGAGAACCCTCGACATTGGGATCCTTACGAACCGGCCCCCCAGCACAAGGTACTCCCATTTTCGGACACCCCCACCTCCTGGCCCAGGCACTTCAAGTCCGAGCGTGTGATGCACCAGCGGTCCGGGGGAACGGACTCGTGCAAGGCAGTGGCCTCGATGGTCGTGTACGTCCGTGATGAACGCACGGCCACAGTAGACGAGGACATATCCTAAAGCCTAAACCCTCATGGGGGGTTGGGTCTGCAGGGCTGAGAACTTAGAGTCTTGACCTACCCAGGCCACGACTGCTTGCGAGACTGCCGCCGGACAGCTGCGGCGCAAAAGCAAAGATCTAAATATTGCATTATCCTAAAGGTCACCCGTATAGCAGTAGATTTCATAGGTACGAGCAGGCCTAAGTCTATACCATATGAGTACATGCAGATTTGTCACACAAGAATGCGAAACACATGCTATATATATATATATATATTGGCCTTTGAAATAAGATAGATCTTCGGCCCAGTAAGGGACAGTTTAACACGTCCCCAAGGCCTACGTAGCCTGATACTGGCGTTCAAGCCCTGAGATACTCAATCCCTCGCTACAATTCTCACGCAATGCTTCTGCGCCGAAACACCGCGGTTCATGGGTCTCATGCTTAGGGGGATGCCCTGAAGCGAACCCCAGGGTTTAGGGTTAGGGTTCAGGATTTGGGCNNNNCTTGGGGTTGAGGGTTTCGCAGAGCCACTGAACTAGGCCAGGACATGGATGGTTCTGGGCGCAGCACCCGTTTTGTTCAAATTGAAGAGTCTCTAAACCTGGCGGGTTCCAAAGCCAACAAAAATCTGAGAGGCCGGTTCGAGCTAAAACATCTTCGGGGTTCAGGTTAATCCCTATAGGCCCTAAGGCCCTAAAGGCAGGGGTCCTCGGATTGGGTTCCCTAGTCTGCAAGGTGAGGTGAGCAACCTCGTGGGCTTCAAGCTAAGGTGTACGGTGTCCGCTTACTTGGAGAACTCGGGAGGGAGGTGGGGGAGGGGGGGGGGGGGNNGGTAAGTAAAGAAGTACGAATAACAAGCAAAGAAACACGTAAATGGGCCCTGTGTATATGATAACAAAGGCCTGTATGTATGTATGTATGTATGTATGTATGTATGTATGTATACATATATACATGTGCATGTATGCAAACACACACACACACATGTACATTCACATATAACTGTATAAGTTCATGTGTTTATCTACTTATTTGTTTGTTGATCTATCCGTCTATTTATATATGTTTATGTACATGGACCCTTAGGCCTACAGGTTTTCGAGTTTGGGGCATTGGGGCCCTTAAGCCCGAGATGCACAGATTGTAAGCACCACATTTCTACTCTGGGCAAAGCCGTGCCAGCCCCGGTCTCACCACCGACCCGGACCTCTCAACCCTAAACCCTACCATGACGCCAGACAGCCTACCTTCTAGGGACCCATGTAAGGAAATCATGTTACGACACCAACAACACGTAGGCTTGTTAGGGTTCTGGTATTTTGCAGAGACAAAGAAGGGCAGACTGTAGGGGCAAGGCTGAGGAGTACGGCGGTTTAGGGTTTAGGGTGCCCATCTCCGAGCCCTTAGCTGCAATCCATCAGAGGCCGTACTGTACTGTCTAGGGTCTTGCTTGTGTTACCATGGACAGGAGAAAACCCTAAACCTAAACCCTAAGCATCATTTGGGTCACGGCAGCCTTGATACAGAAGAAAGAAGGCAACTTAAACCCCAAATACTAAACGCCCGTAAAGCCCAAACCCCAACCCTCAAAATCTTAAACCCCAAAAACCCCTGAACCCTTACATCCTTACCTGCCTCGGGTACAGGTTGCCTTTGGATGCCCTTCCCCGCGTCACCCCACGAGGCGGCCGACTTGGAGTCGGGATCCATGATGCCTGGGAAATCAAAACCAAAATAATGTGGGCCGCTTTCTAAATTGGGGTCCCTTTTAGGCTCCTTAGTAGAAGGGTGCCGTACTGCATAAAGGGAAATAGATTCAAAACCAGAATAATATAGCAACCTAAACCTTAAACCCTTTCAGGGTTCCTTACATGTATTTATCAGGCTTTCTATGGGGTTTCTGTAAGGGCACTATAAGGCTTCAGTTTGGGTGGTTTGTTAAATTAGGGTGCCTTTTAGGGTCCTGAATATAAGGGTGCCGTACTTTATTGGGGACCGCCCAAAAAAGGGATCCTATTTTAGAGAACTACCCATATCTGTGCCTGAATGGTTACCAACACAATTTCGGTGGCTCCTTGTTTTGATTATAGGATAAGCTCCCCACAATTTCATTCTACTTAGTAAGGCCCCGTGCATTAGAGCCAGGGTTTGAGAAATGAAAACAAAAAGGTTTTAACACTTTGGTTTAAGCTTGTGTTGCCCAGGGTTCAGAAACACACCAAAGCAGGGGGTTTTAGAGTCAGATGACTTGGGTTTTACAAGCTGAAAAGGGCTTCAGTGTTCAACATGGGTAGAGTTTAAGTACAACTTACGGGTTCAAGGGTTTCGGGGGTGCACGATGCCTCTGAATTGCAGTTGAAGACTGGCTAAACCCTAAACCCTAAACTAAACCCAAATCCCTAAACCGTTTAGGATAGAGGGGTTCCTGGCTTCCTGGGCCCGGAACCCTAAACCGTAAACCTCAAGCCCCCAAGAAACAGAGGCTCGTACCCATAGGCCCCTAAGTAGTTCTTCTTTGGGATTACCTTTTGGGATTCTAAATACAAACCGGAAAAAGGAACTACTTAGGGGCCTATGGGTAGCTGAAAGCCGAGAAGCCCTGGTCATTGAGCAGCTCCATGATATCTTCGAAGTCCCATTGGCTCACATCCTCACCTCAGGGTTTCGGGTTGGAGCTTTAGGGTTTAGGGTGTAGGGCCCCATGATCCTGTAACAGTGGCCGTCTTAAGGCAAAATAGAGAGGGGGCATGTGGGAGGTCTTGGCCGGGTTAAGGGTTCAGGGTTTAGGCTTCACCAAAGAAGAGTCCCTTAAGTAGCTTAAAGCCCAACAGGGTTGGAAGAGGGTTTGGGGGTCCAGTTTACTCTGCTCTTTGGGTCTGCAAGGGACTACTACTACCAACCCTTCCGACCCCTGAATTCAAGGCCCGGACCGCCCAAACCCGGAACCCTGCCAACAAACCTCGATTTTGTGGGCTGCAGGTGGGGATTCAGGTCGAGAGTTTAGGGTCGGAGGGTTCGGGTTTAGGGGTTTAGGGTTTAGGTTGGGGGGTGCAAAAACTTCGGGCCTACTGTGTCGAGCTAGGATTTTTGGGGCTTAAGGCTAGGTGGAGCCTCAAGTATCACCAATGGCCGCGCCGACTAGAGATCCCACAGCCTAAACCCTTTACCTGAAACCCTAAATCCTAAACCCTGAACCCTGAACCCTAAATCATAAACTCTAAACCCTGACCCTGCCTGCCACGGACTTCAAGACCATGCCGATCCTTGGAAACCCGTGCAAAAGCCCGAGGATTTCGGCTTTACTTAGGGTTTAGGGCTTTGGGGTGTGGCCGCTCTGGAGATGCTTGACACTTGAACCAGCAATTCCTGTTCCTGCTTAAGATCAATTCCTGCTTTATTAACATAGATATAGGTATACATATGTATATATATATATATCTCTGATCCTGTTGAGGAGTTTAAGATTAATAGATGGTCGTGAGAGACGAACATGAAGAATTAGTTGCCAGAGCGGCCCAGTTCAGCCTTTTGGGGGGTTGGCGGGACACTCAACAAAGAGGGCTCTTGCTAAGGGACTTTATTTAAGTTACAATAATAGGGCTCTAATATAAATAATATGGTTTCTGTATTCTGGTAACTTAAATTAAGCCCTCTAGCAAGAGCCCAATAAAGAGAGGCAGGATTTCGGCTACCGCCCCTTGTGGACAACCTGACGGCACGTTGCCTCAAACTCCATGTTACCCAGGCCTTCCAAAGTCATTTAGGGTTTTAGAGTTTAGGGCTTAGATTAAGGAATGCGCCCTACATCAGATGAGGGATCCTACTATACTTTCCACAACCCTCCAATATCCGGAAATTTAGACACATGCCCTGAATTATAGCACTGGGACAGAGCTCAGTCGCTCGAGGCTCAGGGTCCTTTAAAGGGTAGTTTAGGGTGCTTTTCTGGGGTCCCCTTTAAAGGGCTCCATCCCTAAACCCTAAGCCCCTATAAACCCTAAACTCCAAACCCTACGTTTTTTGATGATATAAATCCTGCATTACCCGCAACAAGAAGTACACCATATTTCCCATAGTTTGGGGTCCGTAAATTAGTGCAGGATTTCGATCATCAACAGTATTAAGGGTATTGTATGGGATTCGGTTTGCTTAGGGGCTTTGGGTCTTGTGGCGCAGTGACGGGGGCACAGGAAGGGAAGCGTGTTCAAGATTCCCTGTTGGCTTTAGGTTTTGCCTTTTAGGGTTTAGGGTTGAAGGAGGTCTACGCTTCTGGGTTGGGGTTTAGGGTTTAGGGTTTAGGGTTAGGGTTTAGGGTTTAGGGTTTCGGCTTAGGGCTCAGGGTTTAGGGCTTCGGGTTTAGGGTTTAGGTTTCAAGTTTGGGATGGCTTGCTTAATGAGGGGAGCGAACTGCAAGTGTGCTGTTGCTTCAGACGCACGACGACTTTGGTAATGTAGATGCCAACATAAGTTCCAGCATCGTTCCTTCGGGTTCGCTGCTATTTATAGTTATGCTATAGAGGAGCGCAAAACCCTATTCTAGTGATTAATTAAGGCCCTTACACTATCCTGTCCTTCTTCTATGTCCCGCCGATGACCTGCGATAGTGGCAATGATGGGAGTGGTGCCATGCAGGAGACGTCTCCCAGTCCTCATCATATCATTTCGTGGTTGATGCCATGGAAGGGCCGCGAATCGCGCTGAGTGCTGCTTCTGCATTCCTGGCATGGTCCGTGCGACTGAGCACTCCCGCAGTGGTCGTAAGCATGAACAGTTGTTTTCCTCATAGCCGCTCCTGTTTCATGTCTTGGGGATAGCTATCTTGGCTAATGTATGCCAGGCATGGCGGCCAAACCCACCCTCCTTGAATCCAGTAGCGCAGTGATCAAGCCTAAACCCTAAGCACTCCTTACCCGGGAAGTGGAATGATCACAACTTGATGATCGAAAGCCGAATTATGAAACTAGGGGCCTGGGGAATGCGAGGTTTGGGGTTTGGGGTCAATTAGGGGTTTAGGGTTTCGGGTTTGGGGTTTCAACTACAGCAGCAGATGTATAGTGAAGAAGCTTACTATCCAGGAGCCCACAGTACTTCTAATACCCGAAAGGTAAGGACAGGACCGAACTCCACCGACGGCCGCTTGCCCCATGGCGTCGCCAGGGTAGCGAGACTTGTCCTCCAGGGTCTACCAGTTCAAGGTTTAGGAGTAAGCTTGGGGACCAAATGACCCTTATAAGTAGGGGCCTTATTCCCTTATTCTACTACGAACCCCTGTATGGTATATGAACCTTAAACCCCTTTTGGGGCTTCATTTCGTCCTTAAGGAAAGGGCTGTCAAGTTGGCGGGCTGATGTAGGGCTTCGTTACCTGAACCTCAAGCCTACCAGCCCAATCACTTAGGTTTAGGGGCTTAGGGTTTACGGTGTAGGGTTTAGGGTTTAGGCTTTCTTTTGGCCGTCAGTTTCGAAGTATCGGGAGGTCCTGCGAGTGCTGGACGGTTTGATTGGTCGTCGATAGAGTGGCGGTCGTTGCTAAAACCTCAACCGCTAAAGACCTACGCTTCCACTTAAACCCATTCACCCCAACACCCGTTAGGGCCCTGACCCTAAACTTTTCTGTATTACGTTGTGCGCACAGGGCTTGGAACCATGAAAAGGTGGGTTTCTTGAGGATCCAGGTAGGGTTTAAGGTTTGGGGGTCAGAGCTCAGCTGGGAAGCCGACGAGGGGTTCGAGATGGTTTGGGTTTAGGGCTTAGGGTTTCGGGTTTAGGGTTTCAGGGTATAGGGTTTTAGGGTTAAGGGCTTCAAGATTCTATGGTATTAGGGTTTAAGGTTTAGGGTTTAGGGTTTACCCTCCACGCAAACTGCCCTAAATCCCTGAACACCTAAACCCTAAAGAACCCAACATTCCCCCGCCTGCATGTCGATGATCATGGCACCCTTCCCTTGATAGCCCGGAGTGTACCTACGTTCACGGTTTAGGGGGTTCAGGCTTGAGAGACTGAAAGGTAAGTTTATCAATAGTTGTAGGACAACCCCAACTTAAACGACCCAAATCTTGCCTATAGTACAATGGGCCCTAAAACCCTATTCTAATTAGCAAGGCCCCTACAGTAGGGATTAAGGATTGAGGGCTTAGGGTTGAGTTTCTGAAGGAACCCTAATCTCTCTAAACCCCTGGCCCCTCAACCCTAAACCTCTAAACCCCCAAAACCCGGAACCCTGAACCCCTAAACCCCTAAACCCGAAGGCCTAAAAGAAAAAGCGTGCACTTCGAGATACAAGTTTCGGGGAAGGGACCCAAGGCCAAGAACACAAACACCTACTTAGTAACCAAACAGGGCAGGTTAGGGTCTGAAACTAGGGTTTATAGGGTTTCGGCACTGGGCTTCAGGATGTGTTGGGCTTAGAGGGCTTAGAGGTTTAGGACTTACGTCTTTTTATGATTCGGGTGTGTAGTAGCTTTCTTGGGTTACTGCGGCGCCCGAAACCCGAATTACCTCGGTTTCTCGTTCTGCAAACCTTCAACCTAACATTGTGATGTTCTTCGTGTGGTGTTTACTGGAAGCAGATGAAGAGTTAGACAAAGGAAAACCGTACTAGTGGACAAAAGTACAAAGGTGAACAAATCGTGATGCTGGATATTAAAGGCATAAAACAAAGGGGACAACGGAAAGGCAAAACAAAGGCAGTATTTTCAGAATGAAGCCATGCGCCTTCGTGAGAGACCGTGGGGTGGGGTGGCTGCCTCATGGGTTGGGCTGCACAGCCTTGTAACAACTCCAGAGACTTGGAGAAGAGGGTTTAGGTTTTAGGGCCTAGGGCTTGCGACTGCCTAACTCACAGCTGACGACACTGCTTGCAACTGAAGGTTTCGATAGTGGATCTCGAGAAGCATATCCAAAAAGCCACACAAATCAGGCACGGCGCTGGT
Organism: Symbiodinium necroappetens; assembly: GCA_905231915.1. Classification (NCBI taxonomy): domain Eukaryota; class Dinophyceae; order Suessiales; family Symbiodiniaceae; genus Symbiodinium; species Symbiodinium necroappetens. The sequence goes on along the minus strand of CAJNJA010009509.1, from coordinate 6,862 downwards.
GGTATACAATCTGAAGCATATCAATAACAAACAACGCGGTTTGAAGAACAGAAGCAACAGACAAAGATCCGGGGGGACACCAAAACCACATGACCCACCCCACCCCTCACTGCACGGCAATATGTTGCGGCATCTGTTGCTATCCTTCTACCTGATCACATGCGTTTTTACGTTTGTTTTTTTTACATACCTTTTCCTTTCCTTTGATCTATTCCCGGCACGTCTTCCCTTACCTTTTGCTTACCTTTTCACATTCACCCTTAGCCTTAGTTTGCCTATGTACTCACCTTTGTTAGCCGTTTCGTGCAACCCAGAACATACCGTCAAGAACGTCACAATCCTAACAAAGCAACTCTTCATCCGGAACATGTGCTTCAGAGAAGTACCCTGACCAGAAACCCTAAACTCTAATGCCATCCGCTCCCGATATAAGCTGAAACAACTGCGAGGTTGCTCTTAATTCAGCTGGAAAACTCGGATACAGCTTGGATTGTTTGGGGTGAGGCGGTGATGTATAGATAGGTTCAGGGCTTTGAATTTAAGGCTCCGGCGGGTTCAAGCGACAGCACATGTTGGGTAGGTTTGTAGATTTGGCATCGGTTTGCCAGTGAAGTAAAGTCGTACTTTCGAAGTTCGCTCGGCGCCATCCTGCTTTGAAGCCCCAAAGCTTAAACCTGCTCCCTGAACCAATCGAAGTCCTACATATCGGAAAACGAGGGGCTCCTAGTCCTCGTAACCTTCAACCTTAAAAACTAAGATGATTCAACACATGTTGAAGTCCGGCTCACCACCAGACTCTGCCCAGGCGGCTACATGATAGGGGTTTACAGCTCGGGGTCTATGGGATTTAAGGTTTAGGGTTTACGCTTTAGGGCTTTAGGGTCGGGTTTAGGGATCCCTATGTTTGCAGAAGAGCTGCGAGAAAATCGATCTCTTTTGGTGTAGGGGCAAGGCTTGCGAAGTTCATGTTGGACGGACCGGAATGCCGGTAAACCGTTTACTTCCATAAACAAGTTTAAACAAGTTGGCATGTTTGCCTCAACTTAGGACATCTACGATCACAGCGAAACCACAACTAATTTACAGAATCCCTAAACGGATGAAGCGTAAAGCATACGCAGTGACGAGGGAAAGGCCTCTTCACTCCAAAGGGGCGTTTCTTGAACCTCGGTGGTAAGCGGGCGTAGGAGCCGAAGGAAGCACCTAAATATGACGGTTTAGGGTTTAGGGTTTACCCCCGCATAGATGGCTGGTTTCACCGTAAAGCCCCGTTCGAAGCTGGGGAAGAGTCGACAACCAAAATGCTAAGACTTTAAGGGTGTTGGGTTCCTACAATGGGCCACGAACAGCTTTCTAAAATTTTTACAAAAGTTCAATAGGGGTTTCAATTAGGGTTGAGATAAACACTAGCCGCTTAGCCCTACATCATCCCCCTATAGTCTTTTAAACCCTATTAAACCCTTGACTGCTAAATCATTTCAAGGAGGTTCTGACTATCTTACCTGATTGTCTGTTGTTATGTTGAAAAGATTTAAGGCTCGGCTCGGGGTGTGGGTTGGATGTTTGGGTACGCGCATCTTTTGGCAACTCCAACTAAAAGCACACCCCTAAACCCTACACCCTAAGCCGCTTGGGGTTCGGGCATCAACACGCAGGACTGTTTGCCGTAAGGGGGCTAGCCAAAGGGTGCTAGCCAGTCTGCCGACGCACGACTGTATTACGAATTACATGACCACTAAGTCACTACCTAACAAATATGACATCTGCTGCTTCTAGTCTGCTCTACACCCTACGCATCTCTACGCCTTACGTTCAGCTTGAGCAGACACGATCAGCCGTCGGCAGTACCCCAAGCAACCTTCCGAAACACTTCCGGGAGGGGGGGGGGCTGCAACTACGAAACAGTTCGTGTCCTTTGCGACACATGTGAAAAACGAGATGGTGAAATGCTAGCACAAAGGTGAAGTACTTGGGGGCCGGGTCAAGGTGTGCATGCTCAAAGGAAAAGACCACATCAGACGTCATGATATCGCAACAAATGTTGTTACAAGATGCTCTTGCAACATCCTGGCCAATTACCTTTGCAAGCACCTACTTCTGCATCCGTCGGATTATCATCTAATTGAAGACGCCACCCGACTGCACTGTGTTCCCGAGAATGTTGCAACAGTTCATGCTCCAATACCACTCATAACCAACCCTAAATCCCTACAGTTTCAAGTCTTTGAGGGATCGCTTTTCAATTTTTCGTGGATGCTGGAGGATTGTCACGCCACCACGCAAGTTTCCGTTGGGCTGCAGGAATTTTTATGTCATCAGGTTGATTTCGATTGCCAAGATTGAAGCAAGGGCAATCTAATCCTCATCCCTTGTGCAGTGGGTATGGCTTTCGGATTAAGACTTATGAGGTTTAGGGACGAAGGGCAAGATTTTGTATGTTGGGTCAGAGCCCCAACGTAAGCAAGCATAGGGATACACTGCACACACGAAAACATTCGAGAAATGGGTCAAGGATCAGAACAAACCACGGGCGTGCAGCCAAAAGTGGGGGCAGACAAGGAGATGACGAGTGTGATAAAGACCAGCCTCACACGTTGAACCCCACTACAAAACTCAAAACCCATTTGTGACCCTAAACCCTCAAAAGCCGTGGCTTAACGAAAATCGTGGGGTTCGTTCGGGATCAGGAAGTTGGCGTTCGGTTTTGTCCCATTCGAGGCACACTACTGATAAACTCAAGAGCATTTCCACATCAAGAAACCCTGAAACCGAATGACACTCATGCATAAGCCTGAAGTCATAAACCCTAAGGAGTTGTGGTAGCAAAGCAAGCGAGCTTGTTTACTTTCGTTCTGAGCCTTCGTTAAACCTCAAACCACCAAACCACTAAAACCCTTAAATCCCTACCCTGAAGTCCTGACAAAAACCCGTGTACCCGGAACCCCTGAATAACCCCTAAGCCCTAAAAACTACACCCTAAGCCCTGAACCCTAAGCCGTCTACCCTTAAGCCTGCATTGCGCCTTTGCAGGACTCAAGGCCCTCATGGACTAATCGTTGGAGGCTATCGGGTCAGGGCTTTAGGGTTCCGAATCTACCTGGACCCTTTAAGGTTTAGGGTTTTCGGGTTTCCTTAGAATGCAATGGACTTTCGCTCGCACGAATGTCCCGCCGGTGGCGTACACGGTGAAACGAAGCAGCCAAGAAGTGCCGAATCGTGTGGGAGAGGAATAAGTCCACTCGGCCGAATGTCCAAGTCACGTAGAAGAGGAAGTTGTCACAGCCACCGAACGACCACCAAGGTTTTAGGGTTTGGGGTTGTGAAATTTTGAAAGCAAAGCGCATGGGTGCGGGTGTAGGGTGCAACGGGTGCGGGTGTAGGGTGCAACCGGTGGGTGCAGGGTGCCACTGGCGCGGGTGCAGGGTGCAATGGGTGCAGGTGTAGGGTGCAGGGGTGCGGCTGCACGGTACGTGGCCGTTTGCTGCATTGGATGTAGATGAAGACTGATGAAGATTGCAAAGAGAAGAGCTTGGTGTGCGGTGCATAAGGGGCGGGTGTGGGGCTCTGGATGTAGGGATATAGAACGTTCTTGGGCCTCCACCGAAAACGCAGTGGTCCGGACACTAAGCAAATCTCAACACTGCTGAATGGGATGCCACGCACATCTGGACCCTGCTGAGTGGGACAGCGCCAGGATCTGCGTGGTGTCCCACTCAACAGGGCCCAGACCCAAGATTTGTGTCCCACTCATTGCCTGGATTTACTTGGTGTTCCACTCAAGAGGCTTGCGTGGCGTCCCACTCAATAAGGCCTAGATTTGCTTACAACAAAGCACAAAACTGCTGAGAGTCCCCAGGGCCAGATTTGCTTAGTGTCCCAGTGTACTGCCTTCTAAAAACCCACACTTGCCCCCCGCTCCCCCCCCCCCCCCCCCGCCCCCGGTGCAGGTGCAGCGGTCGGGTGCAGGGTGCAGTGGCCGGGTGCGGTCTCTGGGTGCAAGGTGTGCGGTTAATGGGTGCAGTTGTTGGGTGCAGTGTCCGGGTGCAGTGGAGCAGTTACTTGGCGCAGCACGTTGCAGTGTGGGGGCTCAGGGATGGCTGGAGGGCTGGTTCGAGGCCGCATTAGAAGGTAATTACCTAGGTTTCGGGAAATCACTGCTTGTGCCTGGCTCCTCCAAGGTCTGAGCCTCCCTCCTCTGCTAAGTTGTGCTGCTGGACTGTGCCTTCCTCGTAGTACCAGTAGATTGGGTAACCTAGCAGACCCTAAACCCGAACCCCCTAAACCCNNAAACCCTAAACCCAAAACCAAGGCTGCACCACGGGCCCACCTACCCTGTTGGGCAGGTGTGCAATAAAGGGAGCTCCTTCTGCATGGGAGTTTAGGGTTGAAGGTGTAAGGTTTCGAGCGTAGGGCTTACCTGGGACTCTAATTATTTACGGGTTCATTAAGGGGTCATGGCTGCTAAACTGTAGGTAAAGAGAGTTACAGGTATGGTACCTTCTCAAGGACTTGCACAATGAAACCTCAACCAGGCAACCCCCCGCACAAAAAAGTAGGCTTACACATCGGGGTCTAGGGTTACGGGCGTAGTAGGTTTTTTTTCAAGGTCGAGGGTCTAGGGTTTGGAGTTTATCAAGGTTTGGGCGTCTTGGAGTTGAGGGGGTAGGGTCTATAGGGGTTAGGGATACACCTAAGCCGAACCCTGAATTGGAAGCAGCTTACACCCTTATATAAGATATCAACCTTTACAATTGAGTTTGCAATATCTTACGTGCCCATACTAACAAATGGGACCAAAGGTTGAACCTTTCAGGGTAAGCCTCAAGGTAAGTTGTTGATCTTATTCCAGCGTCGTATCTATAACTCCGTAACCCAACCCGCAAACGTCAACCCTAAACCATCAATCCTCAACCCCAACCCAAAACCCAACCTTAAATAGAAATTACCTAGTAATTACCTGAAACTCTGAAAGCAACCTTCACAGAACTTGAAGACGTTAACCCCAAACCCTCCACCCTCTGACCCAACAAAAAAGTTGCCCTTAGGCAGTAACGCTAACAAATAACTCTTACCACCGAAACCCTTGCGTAAAACCTAAGCCTTAACCCCTATGCAAACCCTCAACAAATGAACCTAAAAAGCTAATCCTTCAATTTTTCAACCTTCAAATCTCAAAGCCCTGCACCCTAAACCCTAAAATCTAAACCCTAAACCTAAATCATCCAAAACTCGTACTTCCCTCATGACCGTGGGAATGTCGGTGCTCTCTGAGAATCAGGCTCGGCGGTGGTCGCGCTGCTCACGCCCTTCCCAAGGCTGAGCTTAGAAGTCAGGGTTGGGTCCGGGTCAGGGCTTGAGGGTCAGGGCTTTCGGCGTTTAGGGTCTTAGGGGTTTAGGTCTAGGGGTTTTAGGGGTTTAGGAGTTTAGGGGTTTAGTTGGTTAGGAGTTTAGGGTTTTGGGGTTTAGGGGTTTTGGGATTTAGGGGTTTAGGGTTTCGGGTTTAGGGCTATAATAATTGTTTTATGGGGGATACTCTAGGGTTTCTACGATGGGGCTTTGGGATAATGAGGCTTCTACAGTATCTATAGCGCTTCTTGCAGCGCTTCTACCATGGTCGCTTTAACTTCAGGGGTGCTCTGAGAGCTTCTTTTGGGGGGGGGGTTCTGCAAGCTGCCTCCCCTAAACCCTACACCCGAAAAGGCTAGACCCTAAACCCTAAAGCCTAGACTCCTACACCCTGGCCCTAAACCCCTGAACCCTAATTGCTGGTTGGGTTTAGGGCTGTTTCGGAGTTTAGAATTCCCGGCTTGGGATTTGATGCAGGGGCCTTGTAGGGGCTAACTAATGGTTGCAACAGGGTTTAGGGTTTAGGGTTTGAGATTTCGGGTTCGTTCAGGGTGTAGGGTTTAAGGTTCAGGGTTTAGGGCTTTAGGGTGGGAGTATAGATATAATGACGCATCACACTGGCTTGTACTATGTATTGCCGAAACCCAGACCAGAAGCCCAAACCCTGCCTGCTAAGCCCGCCCGCCCCCCCTCCCCCCCACTTCACCCCCCATGTTGGGGTTTCGGGGGTTGGGGCATTCTTGGTGTAGCTATGTAGGGTTTAGAAGATGGTTCGTCCCTTGGGTAAGCCTTTCTGACCTTCCTAGTATGGATGGTCTTGCGGCACCCGAAGCCCTAAACCCTAAACCCTCTACCCTAAATCCTAAACCCCAGACCCTCAACCCAAAACCCTGAACCCCAAACCCAAAGCCCTAAACCCTAAGCCCTAAACCCTATAACCCTCAACCGTAAACCCTAAGCCCTAAACCCAAGAGTTCGGATTCGAACCGCAATCGGCTCGGAAGATTTAGGGCTTCCCTCGCAAGTTCAGGGCTCAGCTCTGGGCTTACACTTCGGGCTTAGGGTTTCGGGTTTAGGGGTTTAGGGCTTTGGGTTTAGGGCTTTGGGTTTAAGGGTTTAGGGTGGTTTCAAGCTTCAATAGTCAGGATTCCTGGGGGTGTACGGTTTGCGTTTTTTATACATAGTTTTTTTTTTCGCGTGTTTTTTGGGATTCGGACATTGGGCGCTTCTAGAAAAGCGGAACCGGAGCAGAAAGGCTCAGGCCTCCAAGGTGCTAAAGACTGGATCGCTTTTCACCCACCTCGGCTGGAAACTCAAGGGTTTAGGGATGAAGGGCTTTGGATTTAGGGTTTAGGGTTTTCGATTTAGGGTTTAGGGTTTAGGGTTTTCGATTTAGGGTTTAGGGCTTTCGGTTGTCTTTTTATAAGGGCCTTTTCTGTCGCACGAGCTCCGGAGTCCTGTCGGGCAGGCTGTTTAGTTTTTTTTTTTAAATCGCCTCTTTTCCATCTGCCCAATG
>CAJNJA010009508.1:0-10794 GCA_905231915.1 Symbiodinium necroappetens | reverse complement strand
CCTAAACCCCGAAACCCTAAATACTAAACCCTAAACCTCTAAACCCCTAAACCCCTAAACCCCTAAACCCTCAACTCGAAGCGCTAGGCCTCCGCGGTGTTCGTCGAAGTGTCCACGGAGCGATGCTCCTGCAGCAACTCTGTGACGCGAAGCCGCAAACGCTAATCCCTAAATGTCGTTTGCCGTTTAGGCTTCCCTAGACTCCTATTTCAGCTCCAAACTCTAAGCCTTAAGCCCTAAACCCTAGACCATAAACCCTTAAGCTTCAGACCCTAAACGCTTAAGCCCTAAACCTTCAACCATAAACCCTTAAGCTTCAAACCCCAAACCCTTAAGCCCTAAACCCTTACGCCCTAACCCTTAAGCTGCAAACCCTAAACCCTTCAGCCCCAAACCTCTAAGCCCTCAACCCTGAACCGTCAACCAGAACCCGACAGAGCCGAACACCCAAAGCCCTGGCCCGAAGCAGAAGCCTTGGGATTGCAAGCGGCTTTCTTGCGCGACATTCTAGTTCCTAACTTACGGCTTAGGGTCCAGGGTTTAGGGGTTTAAGGGTTTGGGGCTTCATAGTTTAGGGTTTAGGGTTTAGGCTCCGCAACCATGCCTGTGGCCCAAATTACACACTAGATATCAGAGATTACACCCAGGGGGCATAACCTACTAGTCTAGGGAATTGGGGGTGACCCCGTGGAAGGATTTTAGGGCTGTCCGGCTCGTCAAGCGGGGCTACAATACATGAGCTTTATGTAAAGTGTTGTTGCGTGTGTATATAAGACAAGACAAGGGTTGTTAATTCAGGGTGTTAGTTGGAAGCAACCTTGTATTGAATCTAGGAACCCGACAATTAGAATGGGGTTTCGGTGTGAAATATAGAGTTTATACAAGAACTATATGGGAAACGAACTATAGGGAATTCTCTTACTGACGCTTCCCGTCCCTAAACCCTTAACCTTAGACCTTAACCCCAATTGCCCTATCCAGCCCCAATTCTTGAATCCGTACAATAGCAGCCGTCCCTAAACCCTAAACCTTAAACATCAACCCCAAAGGCCCTGTACAGCCCCAACTGTTGAAACCGCACCATAGAAGTCATAGAAGGCACATGTCCTTCCCGCTTCTACTTTCGTTTTTTTATGGTTGACGCAAAGTCCAGGTGGTTTATCACGGAAAGCAGCCGATGTCATGGCCTGATCTGGCTCCAACCAACAAAACCTATAATAGAAACCAGGCACATGATCTTTGCTGTCACAAGTCTACATACTGTTACGTGTGGCTCCCCCGCATATTTCCAGCGCAAAACTGCCCAAAACCCTTGTCCAAGCAGGTGCTGAAGCATCGCGTTCTGGCAATCCCCATCCCCACAATGCGGGCAAAGCTGCAGCGCCCATCCAGGCATCCCGCATCATCTCGTCGACCTTCTGATGCACACTTACCCTAAAGCCTGAACTCCAAACCCCCAAACCCTGAAGCTTGCTTGGTTCGAAGACAGCATGCGTCGGCGGAACTCGGGTATCTTGCTTGAGTTAAATCTGTTGGGTTTCGAATCAGTGCACTCCGATTCCGGGCCGGTTATATGCTTTGGAATTGACTATGAGTCTGTCTATCTATCTATCTATCTATCTATCTAGCTGCCAACCTGTCTATCTATCTAGGAACTAAAAAGGAGATACGACTGTTCAGGGTCGGGTTCCACGAAAATGGAACAGTTCCCCAGCATCTGCTATTGAATCCAGACGGCCGTTCACTTTTCAGGCAGGAAGCCCTAAACCCTCAACCTGAACCCTACACCCTGGACCCTGAACCCTAAAACCCTAAACCCTAAACTTTGACAAGTGGCCAGCTTTACAAGCTGGAGGTCCTGAGAATCGTGGATGAACTGGTAGAGCTTTTGCTTGTCCCAGGCCTGAGGCTTCGAAGCTGAAGCAACCTTGGGGTTAGGCTCTAGGGCTTAGGGCTTAGGGTTTAGGGCTTAAGGTTTAGGGTTTAGGGTTTAGGGCTTAGGGCATAGGGCTTAGGGTCTTAGGGTTTAGGGTTGGATAGTCTCCAGGAAAGCCAGAGTGAGGCATGCTGCTTGACATTGGCGTCTAAGGAGTCCTGGATAGCTTCTTATAATAATCATAATAATAATAATAACACTAGTAAACAACAACAATAGCGAAGATAATAATTCTATATATATATATATATATACATACATTAATCAATTTGAGCAAGTGCGAATACCATGCCAAGGAAGCCGGGAAGCGACGTAGGTGACGGCTTCGGTGGCAACTACCTGCATGTAGCTCGCACGGGGAACCCTCAACGGCATAAAGACCTGAAGCCTAAAGCGATGATTTCGGGCTGTTCGGCGAGTAGTGGTTGGGGTTTCGGGCGTGTTGTTGCTTGCGGGCGTCGTATGGGGAACCAGGGGTTTGTTGTAAGCAAGACCGTGACTCAAGAAGCAACATAGACTCCGTTTCGTACAAGTCTAGAGCGAGCGACAGAGAGTGTGAGTGAGTGAGTGAGTGAGTGAGTGAGCGAGGGAGTGAGTGAGTGAGTGAGTGAGTGAGTGAGTGAGTGAGTGAGTGAGTCAGTGAGTGAGTGAGCGAGGGAGTGAGTGAGTGAGTGGAGAGTACTGTCGCTGCATATCTGCATGTCTATATTGGGCATGGTGCCTCTTGCTTAGTCGACAAGGTGCTTCCACAAATGTAGGTAAGACCTACGTGTCCTGCTGTTGATGATATAAATCCTGCCTTGACTTAAGGACTCTAAACCATGGGAAATTATGGTATATTCCTTATTCTGGGTAATGCAGGATTTATATCATCAACCATAGAACATGAACCGACCCACCTGGTCCTCCTGAGAGCTTTGCAGGACTGCGCCCGGCTCCAGCTCCTCCTTCCGTCAACCGGCTGTGACACAGATTTCGGGTTTAGGGTTTGGGGTTTAGAGCCTTTATGCAACCTTCAACCCTTCAACCCCTAAGCCCGAAACACCCAGAGCCTCTCAAGTCTACCCCCTCCCCCGCCCTCATGATGGGGATTTATTTCCCTGCGTTTGGGCTCTAGGATCGAGGAGGCCAGGGAGTCAAGGGTAGGTCTAGGGTTTAGGGTTTAGGGGTTTAGGGGTTTAGGGTTTAGGGCTTTTTCTTAAGGGCCCTTTTCGTCGCAATGACTCCGAAGCCCATATTGGGCAGGCAAGGGTTTAGGGTTTAAAGTTTAGGGAGCTTAAGGGTTGCGATTCAAATAGCCTAGGGGGGAGGGGGTTATCTCGGAGGATCGGGTTTAAGGGCTCAGGGCGTATGGGGCTGTTATAGGGGCGTATAGGGCTTGGGGTAGGGCTTGGGGTAGGGCTTGCGGGGGTTTAAGGTTTAGGGCTCAGCGCGGGGTTCGGGCTTAGGCGTTAGGGCGGCTTTGACTAGGTGGGCGCTGGTGAATTTAGGTGGAGGGGGAGGGGCATGAAGACCAGAACCACCTTAGGGTTTTAGGGTTTAGGGCAGGGTTTAAGTGGTTTAAGTAATTAGGGTTGAGGATTCATTGTGAGGTTTTGGGGTTTAGGACGTAGGCATGTACCTAAAAAGTTCCAAACTGCCCCGCAAACCCGAAAAACAGTGTTACTCTACCCATGGCCCAGTAGCCCACTCCTCGGATCGGCTAGAGGGCAAGTTTCAGGACTCGAAAATCTTTGAGCTTTGTGGGGGGAATATAGGGCCCCAAAAAAAGCGCATAATCAAAAACTCGGGTAGGGATAGCCCATATAAAGCGCCTCATAACGAATCCCCATAAGGTAGGGATATCCCTGCAGGATGCTTCTGCTTACGTCCTTTTTGGGTCCCTAAAGTTAGTGAGTTCCGCACAGGCCTCGCTGACTGCCTTGCAACATGCAATCCTAGACCCCCAAGCCACAGCAAGTCTCCAAATCACTCGGTTCGCCTGTACACGGTCCGGAGATTTGCGCACAGCTCTGCCGCGGATTATGATTCGCAACTCCTCGCGGAGTGCCGTTTCGGGGGATATGCCTGGGAGAAGGTGCCGTGTACCCATAGGCCCCTAAGTAGTTCCCTTTTATAATTTATGGCTTATATTTAGAATCCCACAAAGTAATCCCAAAAAGGAACTACTTAGGGGTCTATGGGTGGCGCCGAAGAGGAGTCGGGGTGCAGGGGTTCGGATCTTCTGGTGTCTCACGGAGCCGCGTACCCTGTCTGGGTTGCGTTTCCTTTACTTTCGGGTTCAAGGAAACTCCGTGCGGGGAAAGGGGGGGAGCCCCTGTGATTCGCGCATGCCTTTTTCTGCATGAATTATACTGAATTAGACCATTTGATTGTATTATGTTGTGCTGTACTATCTTTTACTATGTCATGTTATAGCATATCCTATCAAACTATAGAAAACTGTCGAGTCCCAAGTCTGAACCTAGCAAGCTTAAGCCTTGCCAACTCAACGCAGGACACCCGCTGGACATCTGCACCCGCACCGTCTGCCCGAAAGTTAAGCTCGAGAGCACAGGGTTCGACAGATCAGGAAAGGAACGCATCATCATAAACACGGAATATACTAGCACAGTGTCACATTGGCAGGGACAGAAGGGCAAGCATACCAGCTTGATCAGCAGATCAGCAGCCATGAGAATCCTCAAAATCCCAGGATAAAATCCAGACGGTCCTGTGGAGAGGTCAAGGTATGACCAGCTGAGACTTTGCCCCACCGGCAGCCGCCGCAAGACAAGAGCCTAAACATGGGCTGTGGATGCAGGTAGATGTGTGTACAAATACATGCCTACGCACCTACCTACCTGCCTACCATCCATGTATGCATGCATGTATGCATTCGTAGTTAATGACTAACTTACGGAGAACCCTGAACCCTAAACCCTAACCGGGGTGTGCTGAAGGCCCTAAGCGGACCAGGACGCTAAGTCAAGCCGCCGAACTACGAGGGTCGAAGTGCAGCCTTCTGCCCGTCGATGTCACTTGAAGCCTATAGCCCTTGAGGGGTTTCGGGCTCATTTTGCCACGCAAAGCGAAACAGGCAGAAAAGCCACATCTCGGAGGTAGATCCAGGGTTTGAGGGTCAAATTTGCATGCTACTGGCTTGACTGCCCTAATTAGACAGGTCGGACATCCATGGAAAGCCCAGCACACGCCCCGGTGCCCGAATTTCGAAACCTTGCATACTCCGAAAATTGAGCCTCAAGAGATCTGGTCACCTTGACGTCTCTAGCAGGCATTCAGTGGCTGGGGATTCCTTTGCGGGGGTGGGATGTAGCCTGGCATAGCATCCACGCTTCAGGCTTTCGGACCAGCAGCCGGTGGAAAAGACTCACAGAACAGTCCTGGACTCAGCTCTGGGGGTGAACGCTTTTTTCTAGTGGACCCTCCACCCTCAACTTAACTGAAAAGCGTTCGGCTCCAGCGCCCTTAAAATAGGGTTTAGGGTTTAGGCCCACATCGTATACAAGGCGGTGAGCTCGCAATCGAAAGCCCTCGCCGGAATCATAGTCCTTGTCGTGGAAGTTGCGGGCATAGAGCAGAGCCTCGTTTTGATCCAGAGCGACCTCTGCCACAGATGGGAGAACTCGGGCTTGGGATTCAATGAGCGCTTGGGATTTTCTGGCACTTCAGGCTCTTGGGAGATGTTTGTGTTCAGGGACGAAGTGTTGAGGATTTAGGTTTCATGGTGAGTTTCGAGCTTTAGGCTCTGAAGCCCCCTAACCTGCAACCTCAGAAACTGAAACTTCGCCCAGGAACCAGGTCAGCTGCCGCGAGTGACTTCAGTGCGCCAAGGAAGCTGGAGATCAGCAGAGGTAGTAGGCAGCCAGAACCGACCCTGGGATTCACTAAACCCTAAACCCTAAGCCCTAGTAGGCAGCGCCGGAATCGACCCTGGGCTTCACTAAAAACCTATGAAGGCTTATAGGGTCTCGGGCATAAATATCTCGGGATGAAGGTTATGAGTTTCAGGGCTTTCCGGGTTAGGGTTCAGGGTTTAGGGCTTTAGGGTTTATGTTAAGTCTAGGGGTTTTTCGGGTTTGGGATTGAGTTTTTCATATTGCCAAGGCCAGAGCCTTGTTGCAAACAGCCCAGCACTCTGACCTCCAACCCAATCTGGCCGCGGAGTCAGAACAGTGAGGAGTATCTTGTGAGATGTTCATCTAACCTAAACCCTAAGCCCTAAACCCTAAACCCGAAACCCGAAACCCGCTAAGCCAAACAGAAATAATACTTCCCTTGGAAACCCCCGGCCCAAGCTCAATCTTGGAAGATTCGCGAGGTGCCCGGTTCCCAAGGGGGGGTTAACGTCAAGGAACTCCTCCAATCAAAGGGAATGACTCCCCGGGGCTCCTATGAAGTTTGGCCGGTTTAGGGTTTAGGGCTTAGGGTTTAGGGTTTAGGATCTCTGAAGAAGTTCTAAAAGGATCCCAAGGTGATAGCTTATAGTTAGCGACCCTAATAGCATAGCCGCCATAGCCCTACAAGCCCACTTGCCTACGTTGGCTATGTCTGTCCTTGGACCCAACAAAAGGCGCCACTACGGCGGCTCAAGAGTACCAGTATTGAGCAGCTCTGAATCTTGGTAAACCACTCTACATCCGTAGCTAGAACTCAACGATGAAGCACGAAAAGAGGTTCATCCTGGCATGATCCCCGGCTCAAGGTCTAGGCTAGTGTTTCCGGTGTAGAGTTTTGGAGATAATCTTTGGAATTTCGGCTTCTTATGCCTTTGGCTTGGGTCCAGCTGCACATCTTGCACGGAAGTGGAGATACTTTCCGCGGCAGCACGCAGCAGATCCAGCCATTGGCGCGCAAGGCAAGCCTTGGTCGAGTTTGGAAAGTAGGACTTGGGGCTGAGAATTCAGGTTGCTTGGCTTCGGGCTTGCCAGAACATGTTGCTGGGATCTTAGGAAACTTTGCCCAGGTCTTTATAGTTGTAATGAGAGACTTACACCCTAAGTCCTAGATCCTAAGGCCCTCATCCGGCTCGGAGGTCGGAGGATGATTGCAGGAGGGTAGAGTTGAGGGATTGTCGTGAATGATTTACGGTGTGTGGTGTCGGTCTTGCCAGTTGCGGATAGGCCTTGCCGGGGGTTTGGAGATAACGTCTTCTGCTCGTTACACTGTTCATCTGGAAACGGACAGGCAGATTGCCCGGAGCATCGTGTGGAAGCGAGGCTTTCCTGCCAATGGCTCACGCTAAGCCCGAAGCCTCTGTATTACTATCACCATAGGCCCCCGATGAAAGGCCGGCTTAGGGTCTACATTTCTAAATCGATGGGCTTCCGAGTTGTTTTGATAATAAAATAAAACACAACAAGAACAAACAGTATGTAGTATAACATAATGACTATAGTGACTACAGCACTCCGATGTCGGCCCGGAGTTTACGCTTCGGGGATTACTCTCAGGGCCTGCCACAGGCATTACGACCGACTCGATTCGAAAACTATGCCGGAACCTCTCTCTCGCTCGCTCTCACGCTCTGTCTCTCTGGTTAAATACATACACACGTCACACATATGTATATATATATATGATAAATATGTGTGTGTGTATACATATGTATACAGACATCGGCATACGTGTATACATCTATGCAACATGCTTGCATACCTACCTACCCGCCTACCTACCTACACACTACCTACCTAAATCTACCAAACTACATACCCACCTACCTACCTACCTACCGACCCCGATGCGTGAGTACATACTTACTTACACCCGTACTTACATACACACGCACTCGAAACAGACAGACAGGCAAACAAAACCAGAGGTGTTTGGGTGTAGATAGGCTTAGGGTTTGGGTCACTGGGGTTTAGGGTTTTGGGAGTTTTGGGGGTCTTTTGGTTTTGAGGGGGTTAGAGTTAGAGGCTTCGTGGTTCAGGGCCCATGCTGCGGAACTTTAGGGGTGATCTATGTCGAGGGTGCAGGTTTGGCAATCAAGGTCGGCCTGCTTCAAGACTTCAGACTTGGGATACCAATACAGATGTACATTATGCCATGTATGCATCTACCTGCATACATACATACGTACAGACGCACGTAAATACATACTTGCAATCGCTCTGTCTGTCTGTCTGTCTGTCTGTCTGTCTCTGTCTCTGTCTCTGTCTCTGTCTCTGTCTCTGTCTCTGTCTCTGTCTCTGTCTCTGTCTCTGTCTCTGTCTCTGTCTCAAGCTGCAGGGAGGCTGCATTGCCCGTCTCGTGCGGGTGTGCATGAGCGTGCATCAGCACCTGCATACCCCTCTATCTTACGCGTGAATCATGTTACATGTTCTATAAGGCGTTGTACGGGCTTCTTCTGGGGGCTGAATAATCAGAATGGGGTTTGGGGCGACCATACGGAGCTCGAGTCGCAGGGGGTTGACGTCTGAGCTTTGGGCATGTAGGGTTTAGGGCAAACCCTAAAGTTGGCCCTGAAGCCTAAAACATCAAAAAAGCCTTTAACCCTAAATCCTAAACACGAACCGAAAACCCAAACCCGTAAACCCCAAACCCTGTAGCTTAAGCGCTCCTACCTGAGCCCCGAATGCTGCTACACGAGCTCTAAAACCACAGTCTGCGAGTAGCACCAGGCAGGCCGCCGTGGAGGTCGTTGCAAGTTCGATGGCCCCGGCCAGTATCCTCAGCGTTTGACGTCGACTTTCTTCGTACTGGCAAAAAAGAAGCGCCGTATCGTAGTTATCAAGGCCCCTGTTTCGGGGTATGTTGTGCTATCATGATAATAAAGGCATAAGAACCACCACAAAACGGCTGGGTGTGCATCGATGTCTTGTCGGCGTGGGAGCAGGAGGATGAGATTCTGATTTCCGCCACGAGCCAAGAATAAGCAGAGTGGCTCGGGACCATCGCGTCCCGAGATGGCTCTTTGAATGCGCTGGATCCAGCAATCAGGTCCGCGTTCCTCCTCTTGGTCGATGTTTGCGATATTCCGGGTGTGTAGTTCGGGTCTACGATGGTTTTACGTGATTTGGGATGAATACGGATCGAAAGTCGTAAGCTCCTAGTTGTTTGGGCTCAGGTGTGCGTGATATATCGGGATCACAGGTCTCAGGGCGTTACATCTTTTGGGGGCTTAGGGTTCGGGCCTGGATCTCACAGATCAAACCAATCAAAGCAGCAAACGTCCTCAGAACTCTACATCATTCTGAGACGGTGCATACCAACATGCAAGTATATTCTGTTACAGTGAAGCACACTAGATGACATTGCAGTACATCACATGTTTCATTTTGCGTCATTGAATCACATTTCCCTACATTGACATACATGACAATGCACTGCACTACAGTCACTCCATTCGATTCCCACCCGGCGTTGCATTGCAGTGCAGTGCAGTGCATTGCACTACATTACATGGCATTGCACTACATTACATGGCATTGAACTGCAATCAAGACCTTTGCATTGTGTTATTTATGCATGTCCGCCGCAGCATATATAAAAAAAAGGTCACCAGCAAGACATGTGCTTGATAGGTACACATGTATCTGCACATACAACTAGAGCTGCTTACATGTGGTACGTGTGTGTTTACACAAGATACACACATGTGTATATATATACACATGCAGATACAGATACAGATGCAGATACATGTACATGTACATGTACACGTACACATACATGCATATTTGTTTATATATATATATACATATACACGTACAAATGTGCATATACACACATATATAGATATATGCTCTATATATATGTATATATACACACACACACTTAAATATAGACAAAGAGAGAGGGAGGGAGAGAGAGAGAGAGAGAGCCTGTGTTTATTTGTACTTGTCTACAATGACTCATTCAAAAACAAATGCGCTCATATCTGCCGATATAGAGATATGCTCGAGTCCATGCATTTGATCTGGTCTGCATGTATCCAGATTCACACTTATGATCATTAAATCTCTATCCACTTATTGTCACGTGCATATCGTGCTAGGTAAGTAAGAAAGCAGCACGGCTGCAACCTTCAAGCCATGAGCCTGTTATGCTTCCTGCTTCTATTGTAGATATTTCTGACCCCTCTGTCTTCTGCCAGAGATTTCGGTCTTCAACGGCTTTGGACTTGAGGGTTGCACGGACACCAAGCCTAAACACATCCTACCCTAAATCTTACAGAACCCTATAGTAACTGATACAGTCTGTCTTACAGCAACAGTAACGCGAAAAGAACCCTTGAAGCACCGCACCCGCTTCACGCTCCTCCGTGTCCAGAACCTTCGCGGCGCTGCTAAATCCCGTCGACTCGACTGCTTTCCTCGTCTTCTTCATAGTAACCAGAAATGAAGTTTAAGGCTTTGGGCTTTTAGGGTTCAGGGCCCAAGGATGCATGAAGCAAGGGCATTGTCGCAAAAACCTCACCACACAGAAATGTTCGACAAGGACAGTCATCGGGGAGTTTCCCCCTATAAAGTTAGGACCCCCCTTGCCCCTTTTGGGGTAATAATGCCACCGTCAACCAATTAGATTATTATTCCTATGGTCCCCCCTACACTTCACCGATATATCACTACTACTTCCCCATTATCAATACAAGTATAGGAATAATCAATTACCCCATCTACTATCTCTAAGGTGGCATTATTACTCCAAAGGGGCAAGGGGTTCCACGTAGAATTTGGTTCAGGGTTTAGGGTTAAGGGTTGTAGGCAGACCAGAACTTGCAGAAGGGCGCACCATCATCACAAGGAGCATTTGGCACGTACGGGCAAGCTATCCAATGCCTCCCGAGAATTCTCGTGAGATGTGAGACTTAATGACACAGAAGCTAGCTAGGTGGCTTGCACTTTTAGACC
>CAJNJA010009507.1:0-14485 GCA_905231915.1 Symbiodinium necroappetens | reverse complement strand
CCCTCCGCAAAGCTTTCGGGAAAACAGGTTTCTTGAATTGTGTTGTTGTTGTATTTTTGCAAGCTGTCGAGGAGGAAATTTCATTTCCTAGGTCCCAGAAGTCCCGTCTGTCCAAAATTGGACACTGTAGCATTTCAACCCTCGTGCGGGTATGGACTCATACGTGAAGCTGAAAGATTGAGCTGGTTCCGATTTTCATCCGGAGGTGTGAGTCTTGCACTCCTATGTTGGTTGCGGCGGTTTACTTTGCCTTATACGTTTTGTGTCGTGTAGGACATGCACATCTGGAACACCTCATCAATCGTACAGACCCCGCAGTGCTGACCTTGTCGTGCCAAGTGGGCAACAAAAGTAGTAGTATTATTATAGCAACAACAACAACTACTACTACTACCACCACCACCACTACCACGACCAGTGCCACGACCATTACCACTACCATTACCACGTCCACTTCCACTACGAATACCACCACCACCACCACCACGACTACTACTACCACCACCACCACCACCACGACCACTACTACTACTACTACTACTACTGATTACTACTACGACGACTACTACTACGACTACGACGACTTACTACTACTACTACTACTACTACTACTACGACTACTACGACTACGACTACTACTACTACTACTACGATTACTGCTACTGCTACTGCTACTGCTACTGCTACTGCTACTGCTACTGCTACTGCTACTGCTGCTGCTACTACTACTGCTACTACTGCTACTACTGCTTCTACTGCTGCTACTACTACTACTAATAATAATAATTATTATTTTGCTGTTGCCACCACCACGAAAACGACGACAATTCTCATGACGATGATGATTGTTATTATTATTATTACGACGACGTATACGTGTACTAATCATTATGCAGTATACCACGGCACGTAATGCTACGTGTTCCATGAATACCCGCATTATTACTATTACTACTACTATTGCTAGCGCTACAAATTTTAGTATTATTATTATTATTAGTATGTTATTATTGATACTATTACTACGACTACTATGACGACGACGACCCTTGCTGCTTCTGCCTTCACTATTATTATACACAGTTCCGAGGAAAACGTATTGTTGGCAGTGCTTGGAGCAAGGTAGTTTTTTGCCTCGTTGCCCGTCGCCTTTCCCCATTGTTTTGCAGTTCACTCGGTCCTTGTGTTTTTTTTTTCCCCTCGGACCTTTTTCCGGCTGCCTAGGGTGCCTGCTTGTCGCCTAAATCCAGGGCCTACGGCCTACAAAGATACAGAAGAGAATGTCAGGACATGCAGTTGGCTAGGGGGGTGAAGCCGATGGCTCGTCTGGCAGGTTTACTTCGCCGCCGAAGAGAAGTCAGAGTCGAGACCGAATATATGAGAAATCTTCTGAAATTTTGCCGCGATCGTTAAATCGGGGAGTACTTGCGAAAGCGCACACGGGGGAGGGTACAGTAAGTGCTTCAAATCGTGCCCCCCTTGTTCAAGTACGGTCTCATTCCTGTTCTTTGGGAACCCGGCAGCACCGAAAGTAAAAGCTTCAAACACCCGGGGCGATGGCACGGTGCGCCGCGATAGCCAGCTGACACCCGACCAGTGGGCATGCTGCACGTGTGGCCGCTCTCATTGACGCAAAGGACGCAGGCGGCATAGATAATTTTGGAGCCGGCTCATATCGTTAATGCTCACATGATGTTGGTTTTGATACCCCCATGCCTGATGACTGATAGCTCGAACATGCCCGAACACAGACATTGAGGCTCAGGCATTCGGGGCAGCAATTTGAAAAGCCTGCTAGGCCCTACTGGTGGCATGCACTGTAACGACCAGTTCCGACCAGTTGCCACCTCGTTTTGGCATGTACTTCGTCTGATGTGTGTTTCAGCCGGGTAGAAATCGATTTTGGCACAGTGCACCCCGCCTGCTGCGTCATGTCGTGGGTCGATCCACGTTTTTCGTTTCGGAACAGCTTCTTCATTGGACCATTTTGGCATTGCACACGGGGTGCCGAGTGGCACTGCAAAGAATGAAATTGATGCGCCGACGGATGGGCCGTTTCCATCTCCATGTTTTGAATATATCTGTCCGGGGGGTGGGCCCGTGTTTCATGCATTTGCCTCGTAGATGAACAACCAAACCAATCAATGTGGGCCTTTTTCGGCTTGGCGTATTTTCGTTGTATCGTTCAATTCTGGTGAATGCTTCTGCGAGGGGCAATTTGTTGAATAACTATGGTGACAACCCTGGTTGCGCAGAAGAGCGCTGACAGTGGGATGGTCGAATTTTATCCCAAATGTCAACTTCATCTGCGAACCTGGCCTCATCTATGCGGCCCGCGACGGCTGTTGTTTTTCCATCGGTCCGGTAGCTGGGCGCGTCCTCGACGTGTCCTTGTGCCATAGCAGTGACATTGTCAGGTCCATGCAGGCCGAATGTCAATATCGAAGATTTTTTTCGAAGAATTGGTTCAGGAAATGTCCTTGGGGAATCCAACGAGCTTCAACCCCTATAAACACATGGCACAAATGACAAGCTTACGTTCCCCTAGACACATAAATCATGTAGGCCGACACGCGTGTCAGGTTGTACGAGGCCATTCTGGAGGCAGAGTTCCACACAGAGCAGGAGACTGCAAACTTGATGTGGCTTGGCTGCAATCGGTCGGTAATGCTTGGCAGAATGACAATTGCATAGCTGCATAGCTATGTTTGTGGATCGTTGCGTGTACGGTGCATTTTGTACGAGAAAAAATCGTAATATTAATAGTACTGTCAGACTCAAACTCAAATTATTGCCGTGGAAATAGTAGACCTGTGGTGCACGCACCTTCTGCCAGGATTCAGCTCCTCGGTGCAGTTGCCCACATGCACCAGAAGTGCGCTCCCAGGGTGACGCAGTTGCTCCGGTGTCAGACGTCGTAGACATACATGAATATTGAGCTACCAGCGATTTCTGCAATGCAGGATGGCACAGGGGTATCATTGGTGCTGCAGGGCTGTTGGGAGGCAGTTTTTTTGTTTTTTGTGTGGTACGGTTTCGTCCAAGGTTTTTGAATGCTAGCTTAGGCATCGGATTGATGCGCGTGGTTGGCGTGGAATGAATTGAAACCGTGGAAGGATGAGTGTATAAAGCATGACACGGGTTGAATTCGGCGCACTTCGCAGCAGCTGTCCCGGCTCCGAGCAGTTTGCGGTCGTCCGGCTTGCCTTGTGGAGTTGGTGTGCCTGGGACTTGATTTGAGCCATGCTAACAACGGAGTTTCGGGGTCCATTGATGTGCAATGCTCTTTATTGATATGTTACGTTATGTGAAAGCCTGGCGACATGCCGATTTGAGCATCACCAACACGGAGCATTGTTGACATTCACCATCAAAACGAGCCGAGCCAGGTCGATCTTATGGCCAACCAGCAGCTGCGCAAGGCGGGCACTGCAGTTGCCTCAACAAAGCTGTTGCACCATCATTGGGCCGGAACGGATAGTTTCGAATGCTTCGGTCATATTCAGTGCAAGCACACCCCTCCATTATTCGGCATGCTTGCTCAGTGCCTCATTTTGTTGTTTATTCGGTAGCCCCGCCCCACCCGCGAAAGCTTTAACCTAAAATGCCGTGCAGCTCCGCTTGTTGCCGGCCGTGTTCGCCTTGGGTGCCCTCTTCGCGCCGTTGGCTTTCGTGGCCGCCCCTGCCAAGAGTTCCTTGGGCAAACAGGATTCCCGCAGTGTTTCGATGAAGTCTTTGACATCTACATGGCTACATGTGGTTGGTTCGTCAATCGAAGTGTGGTGCTTCTTCAACCACAGACGCAGGAGCCGGCCCATTAAGCGAGAAGACAGACAAAGTCTTTGCCGGCTACCACCATGGATCAGACCCCGTGCGTGCACAAACCCGGATGAAAACCACATTATTCGTAGGCCCTACGCCCGGAAGATGCCCGAACAACCGTATTTTCGACCCCAGGCACCTGCAAACAAGAGAAGCCATAAGACACGGCCCAAGGCTCCGAGACGCCTTTGGCTCCCGTTGCCGCTGGTGTGGCTGTGGTTGTCAACCCCATCCAGGTCAGGTTTTGGGGGGTGGCAGGCTTGGTTGTAGCTTTCTTCTCTTAGATGTAACTCTTTCGAAGTTCTCCTTTCTCCTACTGACCCAACCTACCCCTTGTACCCCACCTTGCCCACCTGCCCCACCTACCCCCACTACCCCGAAAACCCACAGGAATGAATCCAGCAGGAACCCCTGACAGAAGACGAAAACCCGAGTGAGTTCACCAGGAACCCTTGACCGCAGACGTAAATCCCAAGGAGTGAACCCAGCAGGAAGCTTTAACCGCTTAAGACCCTAAGGAGTGGATACCCAAGACGACAACCCTAAGAAATGAATCCAGCAGGAACCCCTTCCCGAAGACGAAAACCCTACTCGTAAGGAGTGTATTCAGCAGGAACCCTTGGCCGAAGACGAAATCCTAAGGAGTGAATCCAGCGGGACTGATTTTTCCGAAGACGAAAACCTCAAGGAGTAAATCCAGCAGGAACATGTTCCCGAAGACGAAAACCCCTAAGGCTCTAAGGAGTGAACCCACTATCCAGCAGGAACCCCGTGGAACCCCCGACCGAAGACGCAAACCCTAAGGAGTGAATCCAGTCGGAAACCCAGCACAAGAACGCTAGAGTGAATACCCAAGACGAAAACCCTCAGGAGTGAACTCCCCAGAACAAAATAATTCTATAGAGTGAATCCAGCAGGTAACCTTTCACGAACGAAGACCTTAAGGAGTGAATGCCCAAGACGAAAGAAAGCCCTCACGAGGGCGAAAACCTTAAGGAGTAAATCCAGCAGGAACCTTTTCCTGAAGACGAGAACCCGAAAGAGTGCATCCAGCAGGAACGCTTGACCGAAGACGAAGACCCTAAGGAGTGAATGCAGCAGGAAATTTTATCCCGAGACGAAGGCCTTAAGGGGGGAGTTCCTAAGGCGAAAACCCTAAGGAGTGTGAATCCAGGAGGACCCTTTTCACCTAAGAAGTGATTTCAGCAGGAACCCTTTGCCGGAGAGGAGAAACCTAAGGACAACAAATTAACACGCAATAAAAGGTTAGTGGCTTGGTGCGAAAAGACACCAGAAACGGTTATAAGTTATAGCTAAGATGCCTGTTTTGCAGCCATCTACAGAGATTTGCTGTTTTCGGAGCCCAAAAAGGTTACAACGAAGTCACTTTGCTGAAAAACCTTCAAAAGTTACATCTAAGAGAAAAAAGTTACAACTAGGTGTTCTGCCGGTTTCGGGCTCTGGGCTTCCTAAAATAATTAGAGGCTCCGGCTTTTGGCTGTTGGATTACCCTTGCCGAGAATCTTCATCATGATTCGCGCAATACCCCTGAATTCTGGGATTTTTCCATCCCGCGATCAAGCTTCCACTTAAAGGTTTGCTAACAGAGCGGGGGAGAAGCGACCCGCTCGCCGGTAGAAGGTTTTCTGCCCGGCTGCTTCCGAAGCAGGGTTTACGTGAGGAAGCTTGGTGAGTGCACACAGGGTTCTGAAGCTTGGTGAGTACATATCTTAGTGTTTTAGCACGGAGATGCTATTGTCCAGTGTTGTTTCAACGTGTTTCTGGATCAGGCTGCAATTAATAGCTGACAGACGCAGCGATGTGCAGGATCAGAAGCCACCTAGACTCTAAACTCCCATAAATAAGCCCAAAACTCTTTAACCCGTGTCCACGCTGTGAGAGCCCAAGCCCTTACTAGTCACAATCCCGAAGCCCCAAGCCCTAAGCCCTTATACGCCCGTTCCTACAGCAGGCCGCCTGGGCAGAGTTGCCCCCGCTTGAGGACATTCCTTTGGAAGACATCGCAAGGACCTGAGTCCCCGGAGCCCGATAGCCTTAAGAACCAATGGACTCTGAAAAGCAGGGGCCCTAACCCCCTAACCCCTAATGCTGCCTATATGATATTTGAGCTTTAGATCGCTCCGCTTGCTTGGCTAATGGGTCACTATCACACGGGGCTACACAACATGAGTTCTCCATTGCTCCCTCAAGTAAAAGTGTGTTACAGCAACCGGAGACTTAGGGCAAACCAGAGTCGCACGTTTGAATTTGCGAAGCCGTTAGAACACGAGTGCAAATGCCAAAATCTGTGCAACACTTTTGTAAGAGACATCTCACACACACAGACATTAAGCTTGAGGGTGAATGCTGCGTGGCACAGAAGCCCTGCAGCCGCCGGCTGCCCGGAGTTAAAACTCAAAGGCACGTCTGACACGGTAAGACACAACGTGTACAGGTTGTCACGCCATTCACACCCGAGCATGTTGAACCAAACAGTCGAGCCTTAGAGGTTTGAGAAATTAATTGGATTGCCGGGAACTGAGCGCCCCGATGTTACTTGTGCTGGTCCGTCTGGTATTGTAGCAAGCGCTAATTACAAGTCTGGATCTTTTTGCGGATGTAGTAGATCTGTAGATCCGAACTCCAAATTCCAGCTGAGCTGTGGCCAATCCTTGGCAATCCAAGGGCCAAACACGCCAGGGCAAGTTGGATGCCGAAGCGCCGCAGACGCAAAGAGAGCTTGGCTATGATGTAAATTGATGTAGAAGCTTGATTGATTGAATATTCATCGGTTGTATTACTGCTCCTTAGTAAAGTAAGGCAGGTATATAAGGATCCCATCAACATATATGCCACTTCCTGAACCCTGCGCCCCAGACCCCCTAAGGCCCCAACAAATAAACCTCGCGCTGAATCCCACACCCCCCCTCCCGACCATGCACGTTTGTCCAGTAAGGATACATGAGCCTTGGGGTTTCTGAACCTTTGAGATGCCAAGATGTGGGTTGCTGGGAGATGTGAAAAAACCAACCACCCTACAGTAAGTCCCCATTTCAATGCTTTCGCAATGCGGGGGCCGATCACGCACTTCCAGGCCAACAACTGACCGGGTAGTAGCAATGGTCGCACAGCCTACATTCGAAGCCACTGAATCCGAAGTCCGCAGCCCTTGAAACCTGGACCATTGAACCCTAATTAAAGCCTTTCCACCCCCCCGAACACCTCGACACTATACCCTCAAACCAGCAAGCAACACGGCCAGCCCCGCACCATTTCACCCCGACACTAAGACCTAGCAACCTTGCAGAACGTCTTTAGAGCCCTTCAAACCACGACCTTCAGTCCGACACCTTCATGGGCATCAGCTTTCCGATCTGGCTTTTCGTGATTGGTGGCGCCGTCCTCTGGGCCGTGACATGGGCGCCCTGGCTGACAGTTTAGCGAAAGTGCTGTCTGCACGTGCAACGTCCAAAGCAACAGGAATCGCAGCTTAAAAAGCAAGGAGAAATGTTTCAGTAGTTTTGATCTGGTTTGGTGTTGTTGTTGTTTTAAAGGGGTTTGGATATGTTCAAAGTTGTTTGTAAGTGCTCATGCAGGATTCTCGGGTTCTGCAAGTGACTGCTTAAGTGTCTAAGATGGGAAGTCAGGGCTTCGGTTTTCGAATCTGCAGGCATTGAGTGAGTTCGTGGGCTTGTGGGTTTAGGGTTTACAGGGTTTTAGGGTTTTTAGGGTTTCAAGGTTTAGGGTTTAGGATTTAAGGTTTTAGGGTTTAGGGTTGAGGCTTGGGAGGATGTATGCCGTATGGCTTGTTTTGAGTATGCGTGTAATTATGGCCGAAGTCTTTTCGTCAACGCCCTGCGGACAAGACGCTGAACCGACAAACCCACCATTTGTGTAGAAAGCGGGTTCAACTTTCCTAGGCGATATGTTCTTTGTTTCGGAGGCCTTGTCGACAACAGCTGGACCTTGCCCTTGCTTAGCCCTAGAATCCCTAGACTTAGAAGCCCCGGCCTCTACCCTACAGTTCTAAAGCCTTGAAACCGAAACACCTACTGTACACCACAATTCCGATCCCTGTGAGGTTCTGAGCATCAAGCCTGCCAAGGACGAGCGTGCATAGATCATCGCCCAGATCCTGGCAGATCTATTTGTATGAACCCACAATCTCGTAGTGTACACAGGTGGATCTTCTTGTTTGTCCTACGTCGGCGTTCATGAAACTCTGTTACAGCTTCTCGATTTTCTGCGCAAGGCTCCTATCTTGAGGTGCGCTCATTGATCCAAGTCGTTGTTGCCATGTTCGAAGCCCAGAAGTTCCAAGATGCCCTAACGAAACAACACAAAAGGTTAACAGACATTGTCATACAGTAGAAACTGTTGAGCAGCGCCGACTGAAAACAGTCGATCCGAATTCTGGATTGCCCGCTAGGATTTCGGATGACTGCCTGGAAGCCCCGTTTGCTTGTCTTGGCCCAACCACCTGAACCATGTCTTGTAGAGCTTGGAGCTAAACGCATTATATAAACAAGTCGCATTTCCCTGGACCTAAACCCTAATCCCTACTCCGTGCCTACTTAGAGTCGAAAACCCTACCTGGGGATACCGAAGGACAGAAAAACCAGCCGCTTCAAAAGGCCAGAAAAAAAGTAGACTCGCAAAAAAAGTGGCCGTTCGGGCGGATGATTATTTTTAATTTCCTCCGGACAGAAGCAAAAAAGTGGCCGCATTACGGTTTTGTTGTTCGGATCAAATTACGGCCTTTTACGGGAAAATGTCGACATAATGTCGGCATTTTTCGGGTTCCATACGGTTTGCGTTTCTGTCGCGAAAAGTAATTTTCCGATTGGTGGATCAAAAATCTGCCCGCTTTCGTTGCATCAAAAAAACAATTTCTAAATCGAAATACGGCCGCTTTACGGTGAAATCCGGATTTCACGAAGAGGACGCTAAATAGTGGCCGCTAGTATTCCCAGGTAAACCTTCGCCCCTAACCCCTAAACTAAACCCCAAAAGCCCTAAACCCCCAAAAACTCAAAACCCTCAACAAGGTGCTCAGAGGGCCCTGAAGCCTCCGGAGCTCGCACACTCTTCCGAGTTCGGGAAACCCCGAGGGCCGATCGGGCTCACAGGAGCTTTCGGAGAACCGTAGGCGCCGTAGGCACTCTTTAAGCCCGACACCTTCAACGAATAACAGGGCCGTAAAGCCTTAAATCCCCCAAAATCCTAGACCCTAGTCCACCAACTACGCACCAAGAACCTTCCCCAGTCTGAGCCGCGAAGCCGCCAAAGCCTCGCTTGGAGGATGCCGAGGGCACTTACAGGACCTACATTGGTGGGGGAGCCTTGCCTCCCGAGGCAGCGGCGGTGTAGGGTTTTCAGTTTTGGGTGTTGCAAAGTTTAGGAGGTGGGTTAAGCATGGTGCATCAGGGTTCAGTTTCGGGTGCTTAGGGTTTCAGGGGTATAGGAAGTGTAGGGTCGAGTGTCCGGGTTCACGGTTCATGGCTCTCTTGCCTGCAGCTTTGCTAGTTAATTCTGTGGCTTTGCCTGGGGGTGGGAGAGCATGGGGTCGGTAGCGTCTAGGGTTGAAGGTTTAATTTTATAGGCTTATAAGTAGTAAGGCGGCAGGAGTTGCGCAACTACCGACTACCAAAGACCCATTTAAGGTTTCCGTCAAGGGCTTTTGCGGGGTCCGGAGAGCCCCAGACGGGCACGGGCAAGCCTGACATGACATGCAAGGCTTGTGTTCTAGCAGCGCAACAACTCCAGCAGAAAAACACATAGCAACCCGAGACCAGAATCATTTACATCTTGCAGCAGCTTCTGCAAGGTAGCAGTCTACCGGAAAGCTTTGCTATGATAGCTCTTGGAACGGTTCTCTAGAATTCAAGACCGCGTGACCCTGAATATAATTTCCTGAGTGCTCAGCCGCTAGACCCGGCAAAATAATCAGCAGGCGGCTTGTTTGCTGCGAGCTTCGTGTTTGCAGCCTTTGGTCCTAGGCCATACACCGCCCTACCGAAAACCATACAAGACCTTTCAAAAGACATAGAGCACCCGAAAAGCACCCGGAGACTGTGATACATCCGACAGGGCTTCACGAACCCGGCGGATCCGCGAGTGCAGGAGGAGTTGGCGGACCCCGGAAGGGTGACCGAGTTTGAGATCGAAGCAATAACGTGTTAGGGCTTGGGTGGGTCAGGGATTAGAGTTTAAGGGTTTAGGGTTCCATGAGGGCTGTTTAAAGGTAATGTCAGAGTCCTGCAAGGGTTCAGGGGGTGTAGATCAAGAGTCAGAGTGGAGGGATGCTTTTGGAGGTTTAGTTTGGAGGTTTAGTTTGGTCTTGTAAATTTAAGGTTTTTGTGTTTAAGGTTTAATCCTTGGTAGTCGGGTATGTACCTGTTGATACACTTGCTGGTTGCAAATACGCTAGACTTCTTCCCTGGCTCTTCACGAGTAGGGACCCCATGCGTTCCCCACATTGCTCGAGCCAGGAAAAGGATCGTGTCTTGTACAGGGGTACGGGTTGTTCAGAGTCGGTTCTTCGCGGGTCCCGGTCCCGGGCCATGAAGGAAATCTAACACAGACCTGGTTTGGAATGAAACCCCGACATGTTCTATAGAACCCTAATCGAAGTCCTTAGAGGACGCCATCGAAACCCCTTCAAGTGAACCCTAAACTCTATCATGTTAGCAGTGTCAGATGTTGATTCCAGTGTCGCTTGGCTGTTCTAGTGGTGCAGGCTGAAGGGCTGGGGGCTTGGGACTTTCGGGCATTGCGTCGTTTAGCGTCTTGGGCTTTAAGTTGCTGTGATTAGTTTCCAGGCCCAGGCAAATCCGGTATAGCTTCGATCAAGGTTGGAGAATGCGGGCCCATAGTTTGGTCAGCCCGCAGTCCTGGACCCAAATCAGAGGCACCAAACTGCCAAACCAAGGACCAGAAAGCCTTTTCCGAGCTGCATACTTCGGATTTTGTGCTTAAGGAGGCACCAAAGCAAGCTCTGTATCAGATCAGGCGTTGATGTAGTGCATAGGCTGCATAGGGCAAGAGGCTCAATTTAGGGTCTGGGTGTCTTACCAGTCTAATTCAGGGTGCTGTTTGCTCTTTTTAGTGTCATACTTGGACTTCCAGGGCACATCATGTGGGGAAATATACTTGGGGGACGTACCAGAAGCTAACTACAGCTAAGATTGGGTTGTGTGATGAAGCTCGAAGGAGAGCCTGTGTAGACAACAAGTCTTTCTAATCTTATGTGTTCTTGTCGCTGCAGCAATTCTCAAGGCTCGAGCCGGTCACAGTGTAGTGCAGGGTTCTGGGAACCCTAAACCCTAAAACCCGAAGTTCCAGGGCATGGAGGAGGAGGGTTCAGCGAACGGCTGGTTCCGCTGTCATCCGTGCTCATGACCAGTTTGACGGAGTCTTGCCAAGCAATAGTAGCAAAGGGCAAAGGCTGCAGAGAAGATTGGATCGAGTGAAGAGAGATTGAGGCTGAGGGGTTCAGGCCTAAATAATTACCACTACTATTTTGGGCTTCCTGATTCTACTATAATAGTATACAGGAGCCCCAAAACCTTATTCTAACTATTAGTGTCTTCTCCGGAACAGCGGTGGATTTCAGTTCCCGACGCGGATCTTCAGTGCCAGCAAGCTATGCAGTCGCCGATGCTGCCGCCCCTGGCGGTGGATAAGCCTCTCGGAGGAGAAGACCCTACTGGGTCAAACAGCAAAAGGCCACAAATCCCCATCCTTAATTATGACTTTAAGTTTCGGTGTTGTGGCACAAGGTGTGTGACCTGCGTTCTTTGCATCTGTTGCGTGTTTGGCACTTCGAAGTGTTTGTATGCGCAGAATGGCAGCAGCGGCTGCAAGCTAATGTAAGTTACTGGGCCCCAACAGTTGCTTGAGCCCCCAGTGATGATAGAGTCGAGAGTCCGACTTGACGACAAGGACATACAAGGATCGGTGTGTCAGATGCCTTCAGGTTTTTCGTGTTTGTCTTCGTTGGCTCGTCCGTTAACCTACAGTGCGGATCAAAACTCGACAAGTTATCCAAGAGCGCACACTCGAAGCTGTAAAGCCCACAGCACGAATACGTGCAAAGCCCGAACATGGCCACAAAAGCCGCGTACACGAAGAAAGCCTGACCGGAGAGAGCGGCACTCATGTAGCCAATGCTGCACTTATGCTCATTAGTACCAATATTGGGCAAAGTAGCAATGCATTCTTTTATCATCGCTGCACCCAGCGCAGTCGCGCAACACATCAGAATCTAAATCTGAGCCCCAAAACTTTGCACCCCTAGCAGACGCCTAATTTCTGAGCCCAAACTAACCTTCGCCCTTGAGCCCGTCATGACTCTTCTCAGAGACCCTGCAATTCTTGAGCGGAAAGTCCTGACTTATGCAGGACCCCTCTCATAATTGTAGGAGTATTCAGTCTTCTTTCAACACTGGGTGTTGGAGTCTCTCTACACCCTGTAATTCCTAGACCCCAAGTCCCAAGTTGCCAGTTGTCAGTCGTGAGCCACATGCCTCTTCGGTTCCTGTCTTGTGCAAGTTACAGCACGCCGAAGTTACTGGGAATGTGCCTTCTCGGCCCCTTCAGCGATGCAGAAGCCATATACCCTACTCTACCCACGACGAAAAGCCGGAAACCCTGATTCTAAACTTACTAAACACCAAACCCCAAACCCTAAACCCTAAACCCCAAACCCTAAACCCTAAACCCTCAACCCTAAACCCAAACCCCAAACCCAAACCCTAAACCCTAAACCCAAACCCTAGAGCCGGCTCAGGCATGGGCAAAGCGTCGAGACGAAGTTGGACTGCCTCCTGTCGCACGTCGAGGCAGGGTCTTCGAGCTAGTTCTGTGGTTTAACGGTGGGTTTAGGGTTTAGGGGTTTAGGGTTTAGGGTTTGGGGGTGTAAGGGTTTGAATGGTTTACGGTCTTGGTAGTGATACCCATGGGAGCCCAGGGGATTGTATCAGTCCTGATGAAAAAGAGGGGTTGTAGTCTCGAGATTGTTTGGTTCTCCGGAATTCTACCGAACCCGATGGCCCTAGACCCTAAACCCTAAACATCCCTGGACCTATGAATGTAGTCCGAGTTGTGAGAGCCTAAACCTATGAACATATCTGCAGGAGCTTACTTGAGGATCCTTGCACGCTCCAGCAGCGTTTAGCAAACCTGCTGTCCATCAGAATCCCTAACCCCCCAGGTACCTACTGTATAGGGCCCTGGGGGCTCTAGTACCCTATATAGTAGGTACCTGGAGGGTTAGGGAATGTCTTGGATGCCGAGGGTTTGTTACCATCCACGGTGTCAAGCCATGAAATCATCAGCACATCAGAACGAAACGAGCCACTGGACTGTAGTTGAAGCATGACATGAGACGGCGCATCCCCAGGCCCTAAACTCAAGCCGGAGACCCTAAAACCCTTATAGGCCCTAATACACCTAAACCCAGTGTACTTTCAAGACAGCACGAAGTCGGATCCTCAGGGGACACGATGCCTGCAGCTCGAGATGCTCGGTATCTTGCAGAAGATCGCCTCCTGACTGCGAGACCTTGTGATTGCTAAGCTTCATGTAGGGCCAATGTAGGGTAGAGTGGTAAGGTGCGATAATCCCAAGCGCAGTTTGGATATTCGTAGGCATCCAAGTTGATCCTACCTAGATCGTGCGTAGACTCTTTTGCCTCAGCGCCAAAACACAGACTTTCATCCTTCAGCCCCAGGCCGTTTCTCGGCAGCGATGCCCTCAAACTCTCAGCCCTTGAACGTCAAAACTTGAAAACCATGTGTTCGTATTTCATGGTCGGGCTCACTACACTCTATTCGTCTGTGTCATAGCAGATCTTTGACAATATCACAACAGACTAAATCCAACAGTAGCAGTGTTTGGTAGTGTGTCGTCTATGTTACTCCCTAATAAGAATAGCTTTGCAGTTTTTTTATTTGAGGTGTAATCCGGTCTGTTCTATTCCATTCTATTCTATTCCCTTCTAGTCTATGCATTGTATGTTGTTGTATTGCAACCTAATATGCTACAGCACGACACAGCATCTGCCAACATAGCTAGTGTAGCATGGTTCATGTACCCATATGTATCGAAATATGTACCGTATGTACGTCTCTTTTTTGTAGAATGTTATGACTCTGACTGTCACCACCACTGGTGTTAGTGCTTGTGTCAGTTATTGGTTACATCACATCTAGTTTCACATTACGACGTTTGTGCTTCGTACTGCAGACATATGTATGTACCAATATTGCACCGTTTTATTATGACAGAAAAAGTATCTTCGGCTTGTGCGTTGGTATGTATGAATTTGACTATTTTCACTATATATGTATATACACATGCATACAATACACTTTCATTTATCCGAGTTCCTGATATCCTTGTTGTATGTTCTGTTTCCCGATGCAAGCAACTATATAGACACAGAGTGTGTGAAGTATTTCATGCAAACTATATACAATCACGGCCATATACCATTGTATAGGAGAATATCACAGTACACATTCCCTTACAGGTCTCATACGTATATGTACTCATATACGCACAGCCATATTTGATGTTGCAGTAAATAGTGTAGAACATGTTCCAAGATGTTTGAAGTCGTTTATATGTACATACACACAGACATATGCATGCATGCATG